>MCJB01042270.1:0-44763 GCA_002018475.1 Nicotiana obtusifolia
TGGAAGAGTTTGCACGCAGCCAGCAAGCATCTTCGTCGGGCGAAACAATCCAACCGTCGGACGAGGATGCTGAGAGAATATGGACGCAGGCGGCTGGCGGTCCAAAAGGGGGGAGGGTATACGGGCTTCCAGCTAAGCAATTCTACCGCTATAGGTGTGGAATGCACGGAATAGGCACTTCATCCGGAGGGGAGTCGCTTGATGGGGATGCCCTCGCCTCTATGCGGGCCCATGTAGAAAAGCTCACATCCGAGCTAGAAGCTTCAAAGCAAAGAGAGAAGGAGAGAGAAGCAAGAGAGAAGAAGAAAGATAAACTTAGAGATAAACAGTTTGCTGCTCTATAAGAGCAGATCAAATCTCTCTTGGCTTCTGGCGCTTTTCCTATTCCCCGATCACGGGAATCATCGCTGGATGGTCAGTCTAATGATGGCAATTCATCCGACGATGACGATGATGATGTAGATATGAGTTGACCTTGAATTGTAATAACAACTTATATAATGTATAAGTTCATTTGAACTTTAAACCTTATTGTTGTTTAATATTGTTGTTTAATGTGTTGTTTATTGTAGTTGTCAGTATCGTTGTTGTTTGATGTAGTAGTTCTTCTTGTTGTTGTTGTTTTAATGGTTTCAAATGCATATTTTTGGAATTTGGTAAAACTGACAGGGGGTGTAGCTGGCAAAACAGTCAGTTTCTTGAAAAAATATACCAACAATAGCGACCAACTTTGGTCGCCAGTTGGTCGCCATTTTGCTTAAAAAAAAACTGATTCAGCAAATAGCGACCACAGTTGGTCGCCAAATTCAAAAAAAAAAATTTAAAATCTGCCAAAAAGCGACCAACTTTGGTCGCTTATTCAGTATTTTTAATTTTCTGTATTTCTCAAATAGCGACCAACTTTGGTCGCTTATGTAGAAATACAGAAAATTAAAAATACCAACAAAGCGACCAACTTTGGTCGCTTATTCAGTATTTTTAATTTTCTGTATTTCTCAAATGGCGACCAACTTTGGTCGCTAATTTAGAAATACAGAAAATTAAAAATACTGAATATGCGATCAAAGTTGGTCGCTTTTTTGCAGATTTTAAATTTTTGTATTTTGTACTGGGCGACCAACCTTGGTCGCTATATGGCGACCAAGATTGGTCGCTATTGGAAAGTGACCAACTAAATACTGACCAGACCATTGTGGTCGCTTTTTGGTCGCTTTTAGACATATAGGGACCAACTTTGGTCGCTTTTTCCGGTCGCTTTTTACCTGATTTTTAGTAGTGGTCATGGGCGGCTTTCCAGCCATGCCCCATGACTCTTTGGACATGCCCCGTGGCGTCCTGGCAAGCCTCCCAACGCCTAGCGCCACGGTTGGCCCCGTGGTCTTGGCAGCTCCAAGTGACAAGCGCGCAAGCGCCTCTGTCGCCTCACTGACAGCCAGCGCCAATGCCCAGCCACAGGCAGATGCCTATAGCGCCGCGCACGCAGACAACGCCACGCGCAGACCCTGAGCCGAATGACAAAATTGCTGCTGACGGACTTGTTTCTACTTTGTAGAAGATTAAGTCCTTTTCTTTGTAGATATAGAATAGATTTACTTTATTTTATTTCAGTATGATTCTACAGGTTTCTTAGGTCAACTCTTGTAACTTTAGTTTTTTTATTTTAAGCATTATTAGGGGGGTATAAACATTCAAACTTTCAAGCAAGCAATCAATTCTCTGTACTGGTGTCTCACCCCTTCGACACCGCGTAGCTGTTGTAATAGCCTTTCATTTTTGCAAGCAAGCTCTTTTCTCAATTTTTTCTACAAGCTCTCAATTCTCTCGTTGCTCACGATATTGGTTTTTCCGCACGGCACTGACAATCTAGTCTAGCGTGCCGAGGGGACCTCAGTTGGCGGACGGCAATCGTACTGACATCAATTGCTTAGCCTTACGTCGCCCTTCCAAAGAACCTTAGGAAGGCGCCGCGTAACAGTTGGTATCATAGCCTATGCTCGACATCGGACGAGGGAACGCATTGCCATTACACCATTTCTGACCATGGTGAATTACGGGGATCGGATCACTATCCTCGAACAGACGGTTGACGCATTACGGCCCATTGTGGAAACTGTGCCTGACCTACAGACCAGCCTAGTGCAAAGGTTGGAGGACCTGGATCGCAGGATGCAGCAGGCCGAAATTGACATTGAAAACATCAGTCGCGACTCTGAAGGAGACCGGCAAACGGCAGCCACAGAGGCAGCCGAAATTTTTGGGAAATTTGAGTGCCTCCAGCAGGAGCGTGCCGAAGATTTAGCTCACAGGGCACAGGAGGCAGACAGGATGACTGCCATGCAACAGACCATCGACAACTTGACAGGCCAGCTCAATGTTGTCAATGCTGCTTTACAGGGCCTGCTTCGAAGAAGCGGGAACCAAACCGGGGGCACTATGAACTTCGCTCCCGCGGCCCAGAAATAAAAAATTCCTGAGCCCAAGCCATACAGTGGGGCTCGGAATGCCAAAGAAGTGGAGAACTTCATCTTTGACATCGAACAGTATTTCGACGCCGTGGGAGGCCTAGAAGAAGCTAAGAAGGTGGCAACTGCCGCCATGTATCTTCAAGGTGATGCTAAACTCTGGTGGCGGGTGAAATATGAAGCCATCAGGGCTGGTGAGGACAATCTTGATACATGGGCGGAACTGAAGGCTGCCATACGCTTACAGTTCTTCCCAGAAAATGTTGAGTATAATGCAAGAAGGAAACTCCGGGAGCTCCGCCAGAACAAGTCAGTGCGGGACTACGTGCGAGAATTCTCTGCACTTATGTTGAGCATACGAGACATGGGTTACAAGGACAAACTCTTCACCTTCCTTTGAAGGGCTGAAACCCTATGCTCGCATGGAACTCCAGAGACAAAGGGTAGACACATTGCCCAAGGCAATCCAAGCAGCGGAATGCCTTGGGGACTATCAAGTGGAAGCTCGAAAAGATAGGCCTCAATAGCCTGTCAAGGGAGGATATAAAGGGGGTCATTCAAGTAATAGTGGCCCAATCAGAAGTGGAGGAGATCAGAGTGCAAATAAATCTAGGACTCCCTCCTCAGGCAGCACTAGTGCTGCATCTACCAACAATGATAGGGGGAGAAAGCCCCCTTCAGGGTGTCGTGACTGTGGCGGACCACATTGGAATAACGAGTGTCCGCATGCGCAAATGAATGCTCATCAGGTGGTTGATGATGGAACGGATGATGAATCCGATGATGCAGATCAAACCGAGCCGGTAGGTGCCTTCAACGTAATTGTGGGTTCTTTTTCTGACTCCTTGGCGGAGACCAGTGCTGGTATCCGTAAGAAGAAGGATTCTTGCCCTATCAACAAGAAAGGGAAAAAGAAGGCGAACGAGAAGAACTCTCCTAGGCAAGAGCGGACCTTAATGTTCGTCGAGGTGAAGTTAAATGGAAAACCTATTCGAGCAATGATAGACACGGGTGCAACCCACAACTATCTAGCCTCGACTCAAGTGGAACGCCTTGGCCTAGTCGTAGGAAAGGGCCGAGGTCGTGTCAAGGCTATCAACTCACCTCCTCAACCAGTTGGGGGAATAGCCAGAGATGTGCCAGTGAAACTTGGCCCTTATGAAGGAAAAATCAACTTGCGAGTGGTGATCATAAACGACGTTGAGTTGATAGTGGGGTTGGAATTTCTGAGGCAAACCAACACCATGTCGGTGCCATATGCAGACATGTTACTGATGATGGGGACAAACGGGGCCAAGCCCTGCTCCATTCCGTGCATGCCTGTGAAGATGGCTGTGGAGAACATCTCAGCCTTGCAGTTGAAGAAGGGGGTCAAGAGACATGAACCTACATTCTTGGCTAGTCTGTGCATCGAAGATATAGAACACTCCTCGGGTCCTCTTCTTGCACCCGTGAAGGAGTTGTTACTTGAATTTGAAGATGTCATGCCACAGGAAATGCCAAAGCGTCTTCCGCCGAGGCGTACTGTGGACCACGAGATTGAGTTGGTGCCGGGTGCGAAGCCACCTGCCCGGGCGCCATACAGAATGTTGCAACCCGAACTCACCGAGCTTCGGAGACAATTGACGAATATGTTAGACACAGGGATCATCGTGCCCTCCAAATCCCCATACGGGTACCCTGTGCTCTTTCAAAAGAAACATGATGGGAGTTTACGGCTATGCGTAGATTACCGGGCCCTAAACAAAATCACAGTGAAGAACACGTACCCTATCCCACTCATGGCTGATTTGTTCGACAGATTGGGTACTGCAGCAGTGTTCACTAAGATAGACCTGAAGACTGGTTATTGGCAGGTGTGAATCGCAGAGGGCGATGAGCACAAGACGACGTGCGTAATAAGGTATGGGTCGTATGACTTCCTGGTGATGCCGTTCGGCTTGACTAATGCACCAGCCACATTCTGCACCCTGATGAACCAAGTCTTCCGTGAATATATTGATGAATTCGTGGTGGTCTACTTGGACGACATTGTCGTATATAGCCAGACAATGGAGGACCATCTGGAGCATTTGCGGAATGTCTTATCCCGATTGCGGGAGCATGAACTATATGTGAAGCTGTCCAAATGCTCCTTTGCTTAGAACCAGATAGACTTCCTCGGGCATGTCATTGAGGAAGGGCGGATCAAGATGGACCAACAAAAGATTCAGGCTATCACAGATTGGCTGCCGCCTAAGGACGTCCACGCCTTGAGGGCGTTCCTTGGCCTATGTAACTTCTACCGCCGTTTTGTGAGAAACTACTCTCTCATCGCTGTGCCACTAACAAAACTCCTTAAGAAGGCCACACCTTGGGATTGGGCACCCAGGCGAGCAGAAGCCTTTAACGCCTTGAAAGCGGCTATGTCTAGTAGCCCCGTTTTGGCCCTCCCTGATTTGGCCAAACCATTTGAGGTACAGACGGATGCCTCCGACTATGCACTTGGTGGGGTCTTGCTACAGGATGGACATCATGTAGCCTATGAGAGCCGGAAGCTGAAAGATGCAGAGCGGCGCTATGCCGCCCACGAAAAGGAATTGTTGGCTGTAATTCATTACCTGCGCTTTTGGAGGCATTATCTGCTGGGAACTCCGTTCGTAGTTAAGACAGATAACACAACTGTTAGCCATTTCCTTACGCAACCGAAGTTGAATGGTCGACAGGCCAGGTGGCAGGAGCTTCTAGCGAAATTCCACTTCAACTTGGAGTACCGCAGTGGAAAGACTAACCAAGTGGCTGATGCTCTCAGTCGGAGAGCGGACCTCGCTTCCGTGTGCTTACTCGCCACTCTTAGGGGGAGCTAAGTAGCCACGAACATCAAAGACCAGATACTGGGTCTTCTCATCAAGGATCCTGCTGCACAGTATTTGGTTACTCTGGTAGAACAAGGCAAGACTCGCCAGTTCTACATAGAAGATGGTTTCCTGAAAGTGAAAGGAAACCGGCTTTATGTCCCTAAGGGAGGAGATCTGTGAAGGATCCTTCTGGCGGAATGCCACGACACTTTGTGGGCAGGTCATCTAGGTGAAGAACGCACCATGGCGTTACTTCGCCGTGCATATTATTGGCCTCAAATGGCCGATGACGTCGCTCAGTACGTGAAAACTTGTCTAACATGCCAAAAGGACAAGTCGGATCGCTTGACGCCAGCAGGACTCTTGGAACCACTAGCTGTTCCAAAGCGGCCTTGGGAAAGCGTCTCTCTGGATTTCATCACTGGATTGCCCAAGGTTGGAGATCTTACAACTATTCTGGTTGTTGTGGATCGATTTTCTAAGTACGCTACCTTCATAGCAGCCCCACAATATATATCAGCAGAAGATACAACTCAGCTTTTCTTCTCTCATGTCGTGAAATATTGGGGCCTGCCAAAAGAGATCGTTAGTGATCGCAACTCGCACTTCACTAGCAATTTCTGGACGCAACTCTTCAAGTGCCTTGGGTCAAAACTAAGTCACATTTCAAGCTTTCATCCACAATCTGATGGCCAAACGGACGGTTTAACGGCACGCTGGAGGAATATCTCCGCCACTTTGTAACTGGGTCGCAGAAAAATTGGGTGAAGCTTTTGGATGCTGCTCAGCTGTGCTTCAATTCACAAAAGAGCTCCAGTACCAACAAGAGCGCTTTTGAAATTTTTACCGGACAGTAACCGCTACTCCCACACACTGTGAATGCTCCAAACATGGCAAAATCTCCCCGAGCTGCTAGCTTCTCAAGAGAATGGAAGCGAAATCTGGAGATAGTGCGGAGCTATCTTGTCAAAGCCCAAAAGCAGATGAAGAGGCATGCTGATCAAAACCGTCGCTTTGTTGAATATCAAGTAGGAGACAAAGTGATGGTCAAAATCCCAAAGTGGTACTTATTTGCGGGAGTCCACGACCCTCGCCTGTTGCAAAAATATATTGGACCCTTGTCCATTGTAAAGCGCATTGGGAAAGTGGCATACCGGGTGGATACCCCAGCTTGGTGGAAGATTCATCCTGTCTTCCATGTCAGTCTCCTAAAACCTTTTCGGGAAGATACGGAGGATCCTGCACGGAGCCAACTTACAATTCCCAGCATTCGGGGCCCTAATTCAGCTGGAAAAAGGCGTGCTGAAGCTATCCTTGATGATAGAGTGATTCATGCCTCCAGGAAAGATCACCAAGAGTTCTTGGTGAAATGGCAGGGACGCGACGCAGAGGAGAATACTTGGGAGAGGGGGACAAACCTCAAAGCCTTCAAGAGTCTAATTGAAGATTATCTTGCAAGTAAGGCGCCGAGGACGTCGCCAACTCAGGTGGGGGAGAATGTCATGGGCGGTTTTCCAGCCATGCCCCATGACCCCTTGGACGTGCCCCGTGGCGTCCTGGCAAGCCTCCCAACGCCTAGCGCCACGGTTGGCCCCGTGGTCTTGGCAGCTCCAAGTGACAAGCGCGCAAGCACCTCTGTCGCCCCACTGACAGCCAGCGCCAATGCCTAGCCACAGGCAGATGCCCATAGCGCCGTGCGCGCAGACAATGCCGCGCGCGGACCCTGAGCCGAATGACAAAGTTGCTGCTGACGGACTTGTTTCTACTTTGTAGAACACTAAGTCCTTTTCTTTGTAAATATAGAATAGATTTACTTTATTTTATTTCAGTATGATTCTACAGTTTTCTTAGGTCAACTCTTCTAACTTTGATTTTTTTATTTTAAGCATTATTAGGGGGGTATAAGCATTCAAACTTTCAAGCAAGCAATCAATTCTCTGTACTGGTGTCTCACCCCCTCGACACCGCGTAGCTGTTGTAATAGCCTTTCATTTATGCAAGCAAGCTCTTTTCTCAATTTTCTCTACAAGCTGTCAATTCTCTCGTTGCTCACGATATTGGTTTTTCCGCACGGCACTGACAATCTAGTCTAGCGTGCGGAGGGGACCTCAGTTGGCGGACGGCAATCGTACTGACATCGATTGCTTAGCCTTACGTCGCCCTTCCAAAGAACCTCAGGAAGGCGCCGCGTAACAGGACAAATGCTAATTCTGCCGGCAAGTCTTGCTCATAGGCCACATTATTTTTCTTGTTTAGGATTCTCTAGAGGCCAGCAAATCTAGAACTCATCTTTTGTTCTTCTCAAATCTCATAACTCCTTTCATGGACGGCACTTTCAAGAACACATAGTTTCCTTCTTTAAACTCTAAATCCCTATATCTCTTGTCTGTGTAAGACTTTTGATGATTCTAAGCTGGTTTTAGTCTTTCTTGAATAACTCTCATCAATTTCTCCTAATAACATCTAAGAAAGTCAAACTCCATTGAAGACCATGAAATTTCAAGGCACGCTTAATAGGCTGCAATTAGCAATTAAAGAGTGTTATAGTGGAGGAAGAGCGCCACCTCAAATAAGATATTCTGGGCAAATCTTATAACTATTTGGAGGCCAAAATTAGAGTCAAAAGAGAGGTGGAATGGGTCTCAAATCAACCCTAATAAAGAGCAACTTCAGCAATCCAAACTAGTGTTAATTTGAACTAGTATCTAGAATCTTTAATCAATGCTTCCTTATTTCAATGTTGACTACATTGAATAAAATATGGATAGTCTTTAACGTTGACTACATCGAACAAAGTATGAGTAGTTTTTAATGTTGACTACATCGAACAAAGTATGAACATTTTTCAATGCTGACTATATTGAACAAAGTGATGGTACTCTTTTATGCACCTAGAGATTTACTAGCTTATTTATTTTTATTTTGACCAGCCCCCTTATTTACTAACTATATAAAGGGGTGCCTTGTTCCTTCATTGTAACCAAGATTGAGGATTAATATTGATATTTTAGTAGCCTTTGGCTTTGTAAGCCTTATAGGGTTCTCTTTGGGGTTTGTCCTTTTTGTTTTACCTTGAATCATTACTTGGATGTCTTCAATTGTAAGTTTCCTTGTTTGAATTCCCTCCCTCCTAATCTCCTACTTCTATGTATGATCCACTGCTTTAAGTTTCAAATATTTGAATTGTGTACTTTTCTTTCAAAAATCAAACCTCTCCTCTTTACATTTTCTAATTAAAAGTCTTCTGCTGTCCCTTTTGTTATTAACTGGTATTAGAGCTGTTCTATCAGGATTCCGTTCTTAATAATCTTGGGAGTTTTCTTCAAAACAAAAGCAAAAGTCAAAAAGAAATTAAAAAAAAAAAAAGCGAAACATTACTGTAGCGAGAACCATAACCAAAAAGAAAAAAGAAATAAAAAAGAAATAATGTGTGGAAAATAACTTTATTTGGTATTGTTCACTTGTACTTGCTATGTTTGTACTCAATCTCATGGTTTTTCTTGTGACTTTGAATTGTTGGAAAATCTTATCTAAAATGTTTGCCTCTTGAAAATCCCAATAGATTTGTTATCAAGAAATTCAAAAGCCACTTGAAGGAATATAAAACTCATTGCAGCACCTTTGAATTAAAAAAGCCCATAAAAAATATTTCTATATCTTCTAGAAAGTCTTGAAAGATACTTTAAGTATTTGTTCATATTTAGAGTAGTCTAATGATTACTTGCCTATCTTTTTATTTTATGCTAATTTGTTTAGTGCTTTTTCTCTTTATTTTTATTTTGTTGTCCCTTTCTTATTTGACATAAACTCCATTTGGGAATAAAATTAGGACTTGCTTGAAGTAATTTGAATTGTTGATTCTTGGAAGATCTTTGAGGAGCAATTTTTGAACGGTAAAAGGCAAAAGTGTGGTAAGACCTTTGAGGTTAAAAATCCTACTTGTATGATACACGGGTGCTGAAAGCAACTGCTTGAGTGATAGATGTAAGGGTATGTATCATTTGGTGAAGTCCTTTTACTTCTAACAATATTTTATTTGTAAGTACGTGATTTGCAGATCTTTGGGAGGTTGTGGATGCATCCATGAAGACCAAAAGAAAGGAGGAATAAATTATCTTTTACAAGGACTTTCAAATACATTATGAAATGATGAAGAAAGCGAATTATGAGTGGGATGAAAGAAAGAAGAGAAATCCTGAGGCTACTAGAGTATTTTTAAACTATCCTTCATATAATGCGAGGGAGTTGAAGCCCAAGGCATATAAAAAGAAAGGGAAAAGGGATACATCAGCTAAATGTAGATTACCAAATATTAGAGTTAATGTAGAAGTCCTTCAAAAGATAGAAGAGGAATTCTTGGAAAGAATGTGGGTGCTTATGATACTTCAAATACAATAGTTTGCCAAGAAAAGCAAGGGAATGGATCTTCATCAATTGGATCCTCTTCCATTCCAAACAAAAGTGAGGATGAGAGACAAAAGAAAGAAAAAAGCAAGGGTAAGCAAGCTGACAACTCAAGAGAGGGAAAAGAAGAGGAAGTGATGAGTGTAGAGAGTGAGTTGTCAAGAAGTATAAATGAGTGGTTAGAATAATTGAGTAAAGTAAGCTCGAGAGAAAAAATATAGAGCGAACAAGTACAATTGAGAGATGAGAAAAAAAAAGAGATTAAAAGAATAGAGTTCCAAAGAATGGAAGATTCTTGTTCAAGCTAGATTTCCAGATTCATGTGTGGCTAAGAATTTGTGATTTGCATTGGATTGTGAAAGAGACTTGGAGTATTTCTATATTAATTTCGATTCTGTGATGCAGTGTTTGAGAGTCGAGATAAACAACTTCAGATTCATAGAAGGTCTCTCCAGAGCAAGCATCTCAGTTTGAGGTACTCTTGTGTGCATGAGAGGGAATAAAATGGCTTATGTATCTTAGTATCATGTAATTCATGTTGGTTTTACTTGGGATGAGTTTTGGTTGAGGGACATATTGTGTTGGGAAAGATAAGTGTTGCCTTGAAAGTGGGTCATGAGTAATCTAAAGTATTTGGATCATTGTAGTAGCGACTTAGATAAGTATGGTAAAGGAAATGATTGGTTCCCTTGGTATGATAGGGCATTATAGGCATTAGAATTTGACTTTTGGGTTTGCCAGCTTGTGAGCCTTGGTTGATTTAGAGGGATTCAGTTATGATGACTTGGTTATGTGTAAATGTGTCACAACCCAAATCGGAGGGTCGTGACGGGCACCCAGTGCCTTACTCAACCGAGCACTAATGTAATGTATCTTTCTTATCATACCATCATGGGTAAATGGGCTAGGAGGGCAATCATGAGATAATCAGAATACAACATAAGTGAATACTCGACATAGGATGACCAACATGATATACAAACTAATACATGTGACATACGGGCCTATAAGGCCGACATGATCATTTTTACACACAAAATATAGGTCGACAAGGCCATGCATCCATATACATGACATCTGACCAAATAGGCAACTCTAGAGCAAGTGGAGTAGGCCAACACCTTCCGCTGAGCTGATATCCTACTAGGAGGACTGTTAACCTGTCTATCGGGACCTGCGAGCATGAAACACAGCTTTCCCAGGCAAAAGGGACGTTAGTACGAACAAAGTACCGAGTATGTAAGGCAAGAAAGCATAAATATGAACAGTAATGTAAAGAGAGATAGAGAGGATACAACCTATAACTTCTGAGTGCCTTTAAGGGCGACTGTCATGAAATGCATGATACACACACACACACACATATACATACATACACACACACACACATATACATACATACATACATACATACATACATATATATATATATATATACATACATATATATATATATATATGTACTTACTTTTAAAAACAGATGCCTCTGTGGGCATCATTGTCATCATATCTGTCACGACCCAAGATATAAACTGTCCTAATGACACCTAACCCGACCCACTAGGTAAGCCAAATAGCATTAAGACACAATATAATGATAATGATAATGACAAGAGTGAAAAATGAAATATCTGAATTCTATACAATTTCCCAAGGACTGGTAGTACAAGTCATGAGCCACTAAGACTTAGATTTTTACAAAAACTAAATTGAAATAAATACAACATCCGTTTGAAATGTAAATGAATAGAATCCGAATCTAAAGCTACCAAAGACAAGTGATAGCCATAACTGGAATGCAGGTACATCTTCAATGCCATCTCCCTCGATACACATCAGCATAAACACCAAGATCTGCACGCAAGGTGCAGAAGTGTAGTATGAGTACAACCGACCTCATGTACTCAATAGGTATCCTAACTAACCTCGACGAGATAAAATAAGTAAGAAATATAGATGATACTCACTAACACTTGTGCATTTCATAATTTCAACAAGTACTTAACATATATATGATTAAATCAGGAAATCTCAGGTAAAACCACTTGATGCTTACAATTCTTTGTTTTAAAGTGTTTTGCTCAGTCAACAATCCAGCATATAAGGAAGATATACAAGTAAATCAGGTAAATAGTCAAGAAAATTGCAAGTAAAGATGAAATACAATAACCAAGTATCAGTCTGTTGCGGCGCACAACCTGATCCAATAACAGTAACTAGCTCTCCCAGAGCTCACATTAACTAGAAACCCGTCGGTTTTTCACAATCCGTGTGTACACCATCAAGAGAAAAGCATGAGAGGGTGACCCTAGGGTGATGGATCCGTATCTACACAATGCACGGACAACTCACATGCTAATAATATCAACCGCACAGACAACTCACGTGCTGCACAGACAACTTACGTGTTATAATATCAATATCTGGATCCGCACGGACAACTCACGTGCTAATAATATCAATCCGCACGGACAACTCACATGCTAGTATCACAATCCGTCCGGCGTGGTCACAAGCTCAACATCACAATCCGCCCAGCGTGATCACAGGCATAACAACACAATCCACCTGGCGTGATCACATGCATAACAACACAGTCCGCCCGGTGTGGTCACATGCATAACAACACAATCTGCCCGACGTGGTCACAGGCATCCAGTCCAAATCATATCTTACAAAAGCAAGTATACAAGAACACATGTATATGATGGATAAATATCAGATTTCATGCTACTGGACTGGTATAATTACATGCTAAAGTGTAGGCATGTGCAATGTGTGCTATCATAGCTTAAATTGGCAAAGTATCACTGAAATAGCAATTACCAAGTTTATTCAGAGAATTATCCTCTTCATAACCTCAAACATGGCTCAAATAGTTCACGACAATGATACAAATATGCGAAACACTATAGCTTAAGCTTAGCAGTCAACTCTAGGCATATCATAGCTTAAGCACTACACCGAACATGGATAAATACCCCGGTGATCTCAATGGGTTCAAATCCCACACATATATACACCCGTAACACGTAGCTAGCACAAATAATTTAGGCAACTAGTGCCTCAACCAAGTTTACATAGGATTCTTACCTTAAACAAGCCAAATCCAATACCGAGTAATCCAAACGATGCTCCAAAAATGCCATCCCGCGCCTACCGACCTCCGAACGCTCGAAACTAGCCAAAAGCAACTCAAGAACATCAAATAATGCCAAAGGAAACAAACCCAATTGATAAAGGTCGAATCTTTAATCAAAAACCCAAAGTAAACCAAAATGTCATACCCGAGCCCGCACCTTGGAACCCGACAAAACTCACAAAATCTGACAACCCATTCAATTACGAGTCCAACCATATAGTTTCATTCAAATCCGACTCCGAACCGATGTTCAAAACTCAAAAATACTTTATGAAATTTTATACAAACACCCCAAATTTCTCTTTGAAATTCAAAATCCAAATGCCAAAAATGAAGATAGATTCATGAAATATAATCAAAACCGAGTAAAAAAGACTTACACCAAAAATTCCCTCAAAATCGCCCAAATCCGAAGTGTATAGCTCAATATATGATAAAAATGGACAACACTCGATTTTTATAGCTTCTGCCCAGACATTTCACAAATGCGAACAAATAGTCGTACCTGCGACCTCCGCTTCTGCGGTAAAAGACTCGCACCTGCGAGAAAGCCTCAACCCAGCAGTTGTCGCTTCTGTGACACCAATAAACACTTCTGCGATTGTGTTTCTGCGTGAAAGTTGCCACACCTGCGGCCTTGCAGATGCGTCTGCACTCTGTATTTGCAACCTTCTCGCCCACCGTCCATTTTCGCTTCTGTGATCACAATGTCCGCCTCTGCAAACACGCTTCAACGCCCAAACTTCCGCACCTGCAGACTCTGCTCCCAGGAAACACCTTCCGCTTTTCCGACTCTCTCGTCACTTTTGCGGCTCCACACATGCGCCCATAGCTTCGCAGATGTGGTCACACCATAATCCCTGCCAAGCAGCATAGCCGAAATGATACACAACGGTTCGGAGCCCATCCGACACTCATCCGAGCCCCTCAGGATTCCGTCCAAATATACCAACAAGTCCAAAAACATAACACGAACTTAATCAAGGCCTCAAATCACACATAACAACATCAAAATCATGAATCGCACCTCAAATCGAGCTTAATGAACTTTTGAACTTTCAACTTCCAAAACTCGTGCCTAACCATGTGAAACCAACTCAGATTGAACTCAAATTTTGCACGCAAGTCCCAAATGACATAACGAGGCTATCCCAATTCCTGACACCACAATCAGATCCCGATATCATCAAAGTCAACTCCCTGTTAAACTTATAAACATTCCAAGTCTTCAAATTGCCAACTTTTGCCAATTAGTACCGGAACCTTCTAAAAATATCCAAATGCAAATCTGGGAATACGCTCAAATCCAAAATCGCCATCCAAACCTAAAGGAACTATTAAAACAATGATCCATGTTCAAATACTCAAAAGTCAAATTTGGTTAACTCTTCCAACTTAAAGCTCCTAGTTGAGAATCATTCTTTCAAATCGAATTCCTAATCACCTGAAATTCGCACCGGTCATAATACATCATACGAAACTACTCAAGACCTCAAATAGCTGAATGGAATGCAATTGCCCAAAATGACCGATTGGGTTGTTATAATATCGTACCCGGCCTCGAAGAGGACCCGGTAAAAACATACTCCGCCGTCATAAGGATCGGTAGGATCGTACCCGGCTACGTGGAGCTCGGTAAATCCAAGTGAAAAATGGTTGCACTATAGATTTCATACTCGGCCGACTATAGCATGGCTCGGTAGAGTAAAATAGATACATATATATAATGCATGCTGGACTCATGGAAACATGTCCTAACCTTTCGGAGTGACGTAAGGTCGTTGCACCTTCGATTAACATTATGGACATCCATACCATCAATATGAACCTCAATAGGATTCAAGGATCATACGTACTTGCTTAGAATAAGTTTGTAAGGAAAGAAAAACACGAACAACCTTAGTTGCTAGTAGTAGATCCGTTATGAAATAGCATATCGTTTAAGTTCATTTCACTTAGATCATGCCAAAATAAAGAAGGAAGTGCCTTAACATACCTTTGCAATCTTCTCTCCAATCGTCAACCAAGCTCAATATGATCTTCTGATGTCTCCAATGAAAAAACCGACTTCGTTGTCATCACATAAGAGTTGTAACTCACATATGTCGAAACCAATATTCTAGAAGAAAACAAACAACACCTCCCCTATTTGTACTACAGCCCATAGGTTACCTAAAGTCACCAAACAACCCAAACAACAACTATGTAATTCACTATAAGCTCTCCGATTACTTCAATAACTATTTTAAGTGGCAAGCTCGATTTACGATTAACAAAATATAATTTAATCCAATTCCTTTTCCATGAATTTGCCTACAACATCCATAACATCATACCTATGCTTACCATATCATTTTCAGCCCAAACATCATAAGAAAATCTTCAAAAATAGTCCACACACTTAGTACCTTAACCTTTATCACCAACCTCTTTTTTTTCTTTCATGTTTTCTTTTTCAATAAACTTCATTGGCATGTGGATAAGCTTAAAAACAGCAGCCATAACAATATTAAACTATTTCTAATAATTTCCAGCCACAACAAACTATATATACAGCCTCAATGCTGCCCATAAAAGAAAGATAACAATTCCTTATGCCATGTCAATTACTATCTTGTAGATTCTCACTGAAACAACTCAACCAACACATAATTAACCTTAAGAAGAACCAAAAACATGATTTAATTACCTTAGGAAGTACATACAACTTGAAATACCCAGCCGGTGTAGCTCACAACAACCCTCAGCCACACCACAACACTATAGAATATGCATTCTCTTCTTGAACTAACTTTTGATGTTCAAGTTGGTGTATAAACACTTATATTTCTCCTTGAAACTCTAATATATATGAAGGAGGGACTGACTCTTACGTTAATCAACAAGAACACACGAAATATGAGGTTACATCACTTTGAAGAATCCTCTAAAACAGCCACAAGATGAAGAATTACGATCTAGCAAGCACCACGAGATATCTACCATTGGAATTCATGTATTTATCTTTGTTTTTTACTCTAGAATCATGGATAATGCTTTGAGAGTGTTTTGGAAGAGTATAGGGTCTTGGTGGGTCAAAATATTTACCAAAATGAGCATTTACCCGATCTTTAAAGGTTGGATAATCACCCACCGCCTAAATGGGTCCCATTGGGAGCTACTTTTGCAGTCTCTTAAAAACGTGAATATCTCCTACTCTGATGTCCTGTCGATGAACGATTTAATGCGTTGGAAACTAGACTCGTAGACCTTCAATTTGAAAGGTGTATTATCCCATAATTATTGTTTTATTGAGAGAAAATCTTTGCTAAAGTTGACCTAATGTTCAGCACGTTTATGAATATAACTTGTGATGACCTTTGCCAACTTTTATTCCACAACCAGCTTGACTTCAAAACATAACAACGACTATCATACAACTAAAATAAGTCATAACATAACCTCCTTATCATGTTAAGAACCCTAGTCTCACCCCAAAATTACATGTTATAGCATTACCAACTTGTCGACTTTCGACGAAACTTAGTTTCTTAAATACGTTTAGCTTCTAAGCCTTACATCCCTCTTTGTACTTGTTATTCATGGTCTTAAAAATTTTTAACCTCCAAGGTAACATGATTAAATTATTTTATGTACCTTCAAAGATGATCTCATTTTTGAGCTTACATCAATTGGCTTATGACGTCCTCTTACGTTCGAAAACATGGGGTGTGACATCATTCCCCCCTTTGGAACATTCGCCTCGAATTTTAACTAAAGCGCCTATCAATGTCATAACCTATATCTTTTATGAATACTTTAATACTGTCCTTGCCATATAGGCAACCGTTCTGTGAATAAATCTAAAGTCCAGGGCGTTCCCCCCTTTAGGCCTCTTTCCCATACCACGACTTGTGGTCAGAATTCTTCCAATCTCATAACTGTTGCTACCTTCTGTCATGCAGCATGTGCAACTCTTATCTTGTATGCGCTTATGCAACCCTTATCTCCTTTTTCCTTTAGCATTTAGCTAATCTCTAGGCCTCACTTTGTGAACATATACAGAACTATGACAAGCTGTCCCTCTAGACATCTATAGGTGTTCTGAATTTCTTCGCACGGTACTTTGTCGAACTTAGAACTATTCTTATATATATTTTTCATATTCTCGATTACCTATAATTATGGCTTTACTTCATCTAGGTAGGTTATTATACCATAACACTTACTTTGGTTTATTCTTACCGAGGTTTGCTACCTAACTCCAGGTAACTTTCTCGCTGCTTATCCTATATGTATAAATCTAAGTTCTTTAATGCTTCCTCATTACTGTCCATCTTAAGAATGGAAGCCTAATATCATCTCATAATTTGTAACTTCTATCAGTCGAATGCTGATTCACCTTAATGTACTTTGGTTTATTATTACCGAGGTCTGCTACCTAACTCCAGGTTACTCTTTCCCTGCTTATCCTATATGTATAAATCTAAGTTCTTTAATGCTTCCTCATTACTATCCATCTTAAGAATGAAATCCTAATATCATCTCATACTTTGTAACTTCTATCCATCTATTGCTGATTCACCTTATTGTTGACCTATAATGATAACCTAAAACCTCTTACGTAATACATTGTCACTAGGGCTTGCATCTCATCAGCAAACATCTGAAGTGATTTGCCTGATCCACCTAGGGATGATACTATACTTCAATAACCATATTTCATAGCATCCCAATGTGATTCATCTTATGGTGGGTATTCTAATCCCATGCAATTCATGACATCCCTTTTCTTTAAATCATCACTCAATCAAAGGCCTAAACGTCATCCTCTTATATATCACAATTGCACCCTTATTCTACTACCAGGACATCATTCCATCTCTTCTAAATGCTCTTAGTCTTAGACTCCTTCGATTTCATTCAGGCTATACTGAGCTTTCTATAACTTACGGAAACCATGAGCTCTCTTGTTTTGATGGGCTTAATCCCGAGGCCTTACCTATTCTTGTAACCTTCTCACTCACCATTTCTTATTCTTACTCCTATCTACCTAAAACCTTGTTGTTCTACTATACTTTAGCTTGCGACTTACACGCATCTATTTATATTACTCGCAACCTTCCTTTAACTTGCTAGCACCATAAATTTTCTTTTGGTTCCTTCTTAGTTGTCTTTAAATGTGCACTATTACTTTTCCTGGTCGTTCTGCCACTTGTTGCATGAATACTTGGCTTATCTTAGTGCCCACACATATTGGAATTCCATGAAACCTATATGATCTCGAATATTACTTTTGATTTTCATTTACTTCCTATTCACTAGCTACGATAGGTGCCACTTTCTTATGGAATGCATACAGTGTTGTAGTGAGACTGTTGTTACAAGACCATTTCTTCTTTAGGTCACTATGCTTAGAAGCCTTCTCCCTTATTTTCTCAGCTAGTCTTTTGTGGTAGTACTTAGGGGAGACCCTCTGACTCTTGTAAAGCTACGAGCTTATTACATCGTATACCCAAAGAAATATTTGATGTTCTTACTCACTTGTAATTATCCTTAGTAACCTACCTCTGATTCCTTGTGCTCATAGGGTTGCTTTTGAACTGAAATTTTGACTGTCTCCCCAGTGGCACTTTCTTTTATTTCCGTAACACTTATACGATACTTTAACTACCCCGAATCCTATTTGAATATTTCTCAAGGATCACGATGTCATATTTGCGAGACTGAATTCCCTATGTTGGGGTTCACTATGTTTATCTTGCATGATCTGTTGATTTATCTATATCCTCTTGTCTAGCCATAACTAGACTCTTCGTGAATCAACTACTAACTACTCGTTGGTCCATTCTCATATCTATATTCCTCGTAATCTCTCTTGGGTTATTTCCTTTGTCTTAACTTACCTGTCACACTGGCTCCTTATGTATCAAGTGTTCATTCGCACTTATTTATCAATAACGTCCTGGGAGGGGACCCTTACTGCCTCTGCCCGACGTCGTGCTTGCATAATGTTTTGGAGTCGTATCATATATGTAGGATCTGAATAAATGCAATCTCATTCCTTTCGCCTTTTTACCGCATTCTTCCTTTACTATTCCATAGTTACCTCTTCACCTTTAACGTTCTTTTCACATCTTCGCCGACATCTTACTCGCCTTGCGGTAACCCTTCTGTATCAAGGATAACTGATTTCTGACACGAGGGTGACACCTAGTGTAACTGGCACACTTAGTACCTTAAGCTTAACTTTGCTCATAGTGCTTGCTTTAGGGAAGCGTCTTATTGAATGATCTTTAAAGGTTATTCTTCTGTTATCCATTTTATTATTGCAGGAAGGCAATCTCTGAAGTTCTCACGATGCCGACTATTATCGAATCCTTCGGTCCCTAATTCATGTTCATTTTTTTAATCTTGCTTAGTAGCCCATACTAATTTTTATTACTCACGGGGTCTAACTTTTCCTTCTGGTAATTACTTTGGAGTCACCAACTCATTTCTCGAAATGAGGATATGACTCTATGGCTTATACTCTTTTATTGTCTCAAGGCGTGTCACTTCTTGTCTTTTTTCTTCACTTGACTATAGACTCTGTCATCTATCATATTTTGATTTATCGTTATCACCCATTTATCACATCTTACTCATACTACTTCATTTTCTCTCTTCTTATTCGCATGCTAATATTTTCGTCTTTTACTTTATTCTGAAAACTTCAACGAAATATTCTTTTGCTTTAGCTCCTCTTGATCCATCCACTGGCTCTTCAGGTTGCCTAACATTCTCTCTTTATTAGGGACATGAGCCATACTAAGGTAAATGTTTATCTCTTCTAGGATTCCAATGCCTATCTTTTGAATTTTGTGAACATTCTAGAATTCATGTCTAACTGTACTATTCTAGAGTGCACCATCTGGATGTCTCACAAGAAGAACTATTACTATGTTTGCAATATCCTTCAAAAATGTTAGCTAATGCTAACAATTCATCCACCATTTTGGGTTACTCTAACCCCAACTAGATCCTGATATCCCATCCTTCTCTTAAACTATAAATATTAGCTCCCATAGGGCATAACTAAGATGGGTGTGGCCAATTGTAGATACCTCTATTACTGTTAAAAGTAACTCAGAATGCTTATTTTTCTACTCGAATTGTAAATACCGATAATCTTCACTAAATAGGTACCTAGTACCCTTCTTCATCCTGCTTCTTTTACTTGATGAAACTTGTATCTATCTTCAAATTTCTCTCGTTGCTTTTTACCATATGGGTGGACAGATATTCATGCCTTAGGATTCCTTATCAAGAAGCTTACATGTGTATGTACACACATGATCTGCTGAAGACCTCATATTTACTCATCATAAGCATGATGCAAAATCGAGATCCTCTGACTCAACTCTTCCACAACCACATTCAATTTCTTACCAACCGTCTTTCTAGATATAGGTATCGTTGTTTTACGAATAAAATAGAATTTAGGAGTTTGAATTCTTACAAATGGGTTCTACCACACAATCTAGAGTAAGAAGAAACCAAATGCCCTGTAGCCTTCTACTTATACATGTGATACGCAACACACCCATAAACAAGACTCTAATAGACACGGCTTATAGACTCCCTAGGACAGAACTACTCTGGTACCAAATTTGTCACGACCCAAATCGGAGGGCCGCGACGGGTATCCAGTGCCTTACTCAACTGAGTAGAGACGTAATGTATCTTTCTTATCATATCATCATGGGTAAATGGGATCGAAGGGTCGTCATGAGATAGCCAAAATAAAACACAAAGGAATACTCAACATAGGAAGACCCAACATGATATACAAATTGATACATGTGACATATAGGGCTATAAGGCCGACATGATCATTTGTACACACAAAACATATTCCAACAAGGCCATACAAGTATCCATATACATGACATCTGTTTACAAGCCTCTAAGAGTACATAAAAAGTCATAATGGTTGGGATAGGGCCCCGCCATACCAATCATTACATGTCCAAATCATACTGACCAAATAGGCAATGCTAGAGCAAGTGGAGTGAGCCAACACCTTTCACGGAGCTAATAGCCTACTAAGAAGACTGTCAACCTGTCTATCGGGACTTGTGGGCATGAAAATTAGCGTCCCCAGGAAAAAGGGATGTTAGTACGAATAAAATACCGAGTATGTAAGGCAGAAAACCATAAATACGAACAGTAATGTAAAGAGAGATAGAGAAGATAGAACCTGTAATATCTGAGTGCCTCTGAGGGTGACTGACATGAAATGCATGATACATAGACCTATAAATATGTATATATATATATATATACATACATACGTACATACATATACATACATACATATATATGTATATATATATATATATATATATATATATATATATTAAAAACATACTGTGGGAATTATCATATCATATTGTACTTGGCCTTGAAGTGGACTCGGTAAAAACGTACTCGGCCACGTGGAGCTCGGTAAAATCCAACTCATCAGTGGTTTCACAATAGGTGTCGCACCCGGCTAGCTATAGCGCTCGGTAGATTAAAATACACACACACACACACACACACACATAATGCAAGCTGGACTCATGGAATCACGTCCTAAACCTTTCGGAATGACGTAAGGTTGTCGCACCTTCGATTAACATTATGGGCATCCATAGCATCAATATGAACCTCAATAGGATTCAAGGATCATACATACTTGATTAAAATAACTTTATAAGGAAAGAACAATATGGACAACCTTAGTTGGTAGGAGTAGATCCGTTATGAAATAGCATATCGTTTACGTTCATTTCACTTTAGATCATGCCAAAAGAAAGAAGGAAGTGCCTTAACATACCTTTGTAATCTTCTCTCCAATCGTCAACCAAGCTCAATATGATCTTCTTACATCTCCAATGTGTAAACCAACTTTGTCGCCATCACATAAGCGTTGTAACTATTATATGTTGAAACCAATATTCTAAAAGAAAACGTACAATACCTTCCCTGTTTGTACTACATCCCATAAGTTAGTAAAAGTCACCAAACAACCCAAACAACAACAATGTAATTCGCTATAAGCTCTTTGATTACTTCAGCTAGCATTTTGAGCAGCAACTCGATTTACGATTAACAAAATATAATTTAATAAAATTCATTTACGATGAATCTGCCTACAACATTTATAACATCATACTTATGCTTCCATATCATTTTCAGACCCAAACATCATTAGAAAATCTTCAAAAATAGTCCACACGCCTAGTACCTTAACTTTTGTCGTCAATCTCTTTTTTATTTTCATGATTTCTTCGTCAATCAACTTAATTGGCGCATGGATAAGATTAACAACAGCATACATAACAATATCAAACTAATTCTAACAATTTCCATCCACAATAAACAATGTTATATAGCCTCAACACAGCCCACAAAAAAGATAACGATTCCTTATGTCGTGTCAATTACTATCTTGTAGATTCTCACTCAAACAACTCAACCAACACATGATTAACCTTAGTAATAACCAAGAACATGATTTAATTACCTTGGTCAGTATATACAACTTGAAATACCCAAATGGTGTAGCTCACAATCCTTAATCACACTACAACATTGTAGGATATGTATTCTCTTCTTGAACTAACTTTTGATGTTCAAGTTGGTGTTTAAACACTTATATTTTGCCTTGAAACCCTAATATATATGAAGGAGAGACTGAATCGTACATTAATCAACAATAAAAATACGAAATCTGAGGTTACATCACTTTGAAGAATCCTCCAAAACAGCCACAAGATGAAGAACTACGATCTAGCAAGCACCACGGGATTTTAGCGTCGGATTCATATTTTTATCTTTGATTTTTACTCTAGAATCATGGAGACTTCTTTGAGAGTGTTTTGGGAGAGTATAGGTTCTATTTGGGTCGAACACTAAACCCAAATTAGCCTTTCCCCGATCTTTAAAGGTTGGAGAATCACCCACCGCCTAAGTGGGTCCTATTGGGAGCTTCTTGCACAGTCTCTCAAAAATGTGAATATATATCTAATCCAATGTCATATTGATGAATGGTTTAATACGTTGGAACATATACTCGTAGACCTTCAATTTGATAGGCGGATCACTTCATAATTCTTGTTATATTGAAAGAAAAGCTCTACTATATTTGACCTAATTTTGACTACATTTATGAATATAACTTTTGATGACCTTCGCCTACTTTTGTTCCATAACTCGCTTGACTTTAAAACATAACACACGAATATCATACAAATAAAATAACTCATAACTTCTTATCATGTTAAGCACCCTTGTCTCACCCCAAAAGTACATGTTATAACATTCCTAACTTGTCAATTTTCGTTGAAACTTATTTTATTAAATTCGTTTAGCTTCTAGCCTTCCAACCGTAATGGTAATTGTTATTCATCACCTTATATATTTGTAACCTCCAAGGTAACATGATTAACTCACTTTATGTACCTTTAAAGATGATCTCATTTCTGAGCTTACATCAATTGACTTACGACGTACTCTTACGTACGAAAACATGAGGTGTAACAAAATGTCTTCTTAGGGTATAAAAATTTTGTTCGTGGTTGTCTCCTGAATTGAGCTAAGTTGAAGGTTCCTGGACAATGGAGTTTTTATGAGGAGGACCACCCTACTTGTGATTTAGAGTTAATAAGGGGATTATCATATTATCGTGATAGATGCGATGAGCTGTGTGGTATTGGGGTTAAAGGGACAAGGTTGCGGTTTAGTTTCGAATCATGAGTTTTAGACAACATAAGAGATTTATATATTTAATAGAATGCTATCACTATCTTGTATCGCTTGTGAAGGGTGTGTGCTCTAGAATGCACATTGTGTATTGATTTGCAAATGCTTGACTAGTACCACAGAAATCACATGGTTGGTAACCGTTGATGATCAAGTTTTTCTCCTTAAAGAGGAAGATTATGTGAGTATTTATCATGAGGTGATTGTGTATGCGTGACTTGACAGTTATTTAAGTGGGAGAGTAAGAGAGAGATTTTTGTATTCTTGAGGTTTAAAGATTGGATTTTCTTAGAGGTAGACTATCCCTTTGGTTATAGACTTTGAAAGTGTTAAGGGTTAGACGGTGGACTGTATATGTAAAAGATAAGGTCGCCATGGAATTTTGGAATGATTTTACTAATTTCGGAATGGTTCGAATCGGTGTGGGGCCCTATTGGTAGACCTAATGAGAATGTGTATTCTACACTTGATTGGATTTGCTTACTCAATGCGACATCTACTCTGGGTGTGTCTTCGAAATATATTTGATCTTATTCATGCCCCAAGCTGACTTATACTATGATGTGTTATGATACTACTTGATTATTCACATGCATGTTGTGGTCCTATTTATGCCTTATGGAGATATATGAGCGATTGGCTCTTGAAATGTTGATTTGCTTATAACACCTTAGTCGTGCTTACCTTTTACATAGTGTTTTATGCTATCCGTATCCCCATGGTTATGTTTATGCATTTTACGTGCTTGTTGGTGATACACATTTGTTTGGTGTGTATGAGAATTATGGCTCAATCTGTATTCCCATGTGGATTGATATGTTTAGATTGGGTTGCACACTACAACAATGTTATGTTTGGATACAATTCCTTGTGCTTATTTTATGTGTTCTGTTTCTCCTTTGTGGGATGGGTTCATAGTGTTATGCTTTTGTTGTTATATCTGTTAAACTGGTTGGATAGTTCTCTCATTTGGTTCTCTTTCCATTATTGGTCATATTCGAGATGCTAGTTATTTGGTGCATAGATCGCCTCCTATGAGGTTTTTGTTGGAATTTTGTGTGACTTTTCGTTCGAGCAGCTTGTAATAGGTGAAACAAGGTTATTCGACCAGGAATTAGTCGAATCAGATTTGGATAAAGTATGTCTGGGGGAAGAATTCCATTAGTCAGCTCAAAATTTGACAATGAATCTTGTGGGGCGAGAGAGCTCTAGAACTTGTTTGTTTGATGGGTGGTTATGAGTTTTTACATGTTTATTCCATCACTATCAGTGTTGCAAATGTTTGGAACAAGATTTTATTTGATATGAGGTATGTTAGTAGTATCGAATTTGGTAATGAGTAGTTATTATGGGTAGAATATGTGGTTATGGGCTTATGAGTTATGGGTTACATTGTGTTGTTACATCTTAGGAGTAAATTTATGACTTGATGCAGCTTGTTGGGATTGGTATAGTGTACATATACAAGAATTAGATCTTAGAAGAGTTTCCGTATTAAAATTTTATTCAAAGGCATATAGGCTAAGGTTGAAGGAAGAATCTTCTGTCATGATTGTGTTAATGGATTTATAACCACTCACAAGTTTGTGTACGAGAATTTTTCGTAGTTATTTGACGACGTTGGAATGACTCTTGGCACATTTAAGGATGACCACATGCTTAAGTAGGGGGAATGTAATGACCCGAATGATCATTTTGAGTTCTAGCATTCCGTTTGTAATTTGAAACCTTGAGTAGCTCCATATGATGTATTAAAACTTGCGAGTATGGTTAGTTTTGATCTCCGAGAGATTCATGATTGGATTGGAAGAGAAATTTTTATTATGGAAGTTTTAAGTTGGAAGAGTTGACCAAAGTTTGACTTTTGATTGAACCGCCTTAGAATCGTGATTTCATGGTTTCAATAGGTTCAAATGGTGATTTTGGACTTGGGCGTATGTTCGGATTTGGATTTTGAGGTTCCTAGAAAGTTTTGACTCTATTTACTAAAAGTTGGCAATTTGAAGAATTGGAGAGTTTATAGGTTTGACCGGCAGTTGACTTTGATATTATTGGGTTCCGATTGGTGTTTTAGGACTTTCGATAGGTTCATTTCGTTGAATGGAACTTGTGTACAAAGTTTTGGTTGTAATCCGAAATGGAACTTGTTTAAGCATGATTCAAACACGTTTGGTGGAGTTAGTGAGATGTAAAGTTAAGAAATGAATTTGATCTTTGATACATGATTTTTATTGTTTTTTTTTATGTTATGAGCCTTGGAATAATTTTGGATAAGGTATTTAGACTTGGTTGTATGATTGGATGGGAGCCCAGGGGGCTCGGGTGTGTTTCGGGATGATTTCATACTATTTCTAAAGTAGTACGATATTGCTAGTTCTGGTGCATTGCACCTCCGAAGGGAGGTGCACATGTGCGAAGGTCATATTTGCGATGGTTTGGATCGCATTGGCAAAGGGACAAGTCATGTAGCTTGGCCGCACCTATGATCGGGGGTGCGCATGTGCGAATGACGCATCTGCAAGGTAGATTGCGTGCTTGTGGAGGTTGGTCAGGCATGGGGAGGTCGTGCCCATGGAAGAGATTATCGCACTTGCATTTTTGTAACTGCGGAGTTGATGGTCGCAGAAGCAAAGTTGGGAAGTTGAAGGTTGAAAAGTTGGAAAGTTTGACTGGGAGTTGACTTTATTGATATTAGGGTCAGATCTTGATTCCGAAAGTTGGAATAGGTCCATAATGTCATTTCTGAGTTATGTGCAAAATTTGAAGTGAATCGGAGTTGTTTTGGTATGAATTGGCAACGATTTCGGAATTCCGAGGTTCATAGTTCTTTAAGCTTGAATCGATGCACGATTCATGGTTCTAGTGTTGTTTGATGTGATTTGACATTTCGAGCATATTCATATGATGTTTTAGGAATTGTTGGTATGTTTGGTTGAGGTCCCGGTGGCCTAAGTTGTAATTTGAACCTGAATCTGGTGATTCTGGTTTCCTTATACACGACTGCAAATGGATTAACGCGATCGCGAAGAGTAGTTTGGCACTGGAGGAAATTTGCACTATGCGATCATGAGAGGAGGTCTGCGAACGCGGAAGGTTGGCTTTCAGTGAATCACGAATGCGTGAACGAGGTCACGTCCGCGTAGAAGGAACAGGGAGGCTGAGGGCTGAGGCACTTTTTGCTACGCGATCACGTGGCCTGGGATGCGGTCGCGAAATTGAGGCAGCTTGTTTACCGCGTTCGCAATTGGTTTCATGTGATGACGAAGAGAAAAATCTAGGCAGACTTTGTGTTATGCGATCGCGAATAGATCTCCGCGATCGCGATGTGTAAATCACTGGCAGTAGAACTTAAATTCCAAAACGAGGGTTTTATCTCTTATTTCATAATTTGGACTTAGAGAGCTCGGTGTGAGGCGAATTTTCGAGAGATTTTCAAATAGATTATTGGGGTAAGAATTCCTAACTTGGGTTTGTTTAAAGTACACCTAATCTAATGTTGTTTTTATCATCTAATTAGGGATTTCAGTTGGAAATTTGGGGAAAAATGGTAGAAACTACCTAGACTACAATGTGAGTTTGAAAGGCGATTTTAGGTCGAATTTGAGTAATTATTGTATGGTTGGACTTGTTATCGATGGGAGTTCGGATTTTGTAAATTTGGTCGGGTTCCGAGAAGGGGGCCCGGGTTGATTTTTTGAGTTGAGTTTTTATTTCTTTGCAAATATCATAATTTTATCGTTTGAATTAGTTTCCTATAATTTATATTTATGGTATGAAGTTGTTTTGGCTAGATTCAAGCCGTTCGGAGTTGGATAATCGAGGGAAAGGCCTACTAGTGGATTGATTTAGCCTGATTTGAGGTAAGTGACTTGCCTAACCTTGTGTGGGGATAATTCCCCTTAGGATTGGTCTTGTTTGGGATAGTTATGATGTGTGGAAGCCGTGTACGCAAGGTGACGAGTCTGTACACGGGCTAAATGTTAAAATTACTAGTTTTGGCTACATAGATTCCTTTCATTCCTCAATTAAGTTATCTTAACATGTTGTATTCATCATTCTTAGTCTATTTTCAGATGTCTGTCTTATTCTCTCACATGCAAATTTGCCTACATGTTTAATTGAAGTTCCCGTTTCCTTTATTCCGTATTCATTACTTAATTGTTGAACTCTTTACTTGAAGTTGTTAAATTGTGGAATATCTTGTTGTTGAAGATGGTATTGAGATATATAGGCCGTGATTCACATTGAGGCAAGGTATTAAGTTGTGAAATACCATTCTGTTGAGTTGTTCATTCCAGTTGTTATTGTTGAGACTCTTGTGTACTTTGTGGCTGAGTGATGGGCTCTTTACTGTGAAACTACTATTGTTGTTTGCTTTCTCTGGCAAGTTGTGATATTGGGTACTTGAGGTGCGATCTGTTGTACGTTGTGATATTGATACACATGCGTTGGTATAAGATTTTGGGGTTGAAATGCATATGGTGAGATAAGGTGGGATTGATACGCGTGGCTAGTAGGGGAACTACTACAAGTCATGCGATGTGAACTCTTTTCTTAAAGTTGTTAAATCGTGGAATATCTTGTTGTTGAAGTTGATATTGAGATATAAAGGACGTGATTCACATTGAGGCAAAGTATTAAGTTGTGAAATACCATTCTGTTGAGTTATTCATTCCGGTTGTTATTGTTGAAACTCTTTTTTATTTTGTGGTTGAGCCATGGGCTCTTTACTGTGAAATTTTACTGTTATTGTTCTCTTTTTCTGGCAAGTTGTGATATTGGGCACTTGAGGTGTGATCTATGGTACGTTGTGATATTGATACGCATGCGGTGGTATAAGGTTTTGGGGTTGAAACGCATGCGGTGAGATAAGGTAGGCTTGATACGCGTGGCTAGTAGGGAAACTACTAGAAGTCATGCGATGTGATAAGGTGGGCTTGATACTCATGCTATGCTTCTGCACATCTTTTTGTTTAGATCCAGGTACCTCCTATCAGTCTCGACACTAGTGAGCTGAGATCGCATTTGGAGACTTTAAGGTACACCTGCCCGTGTCCCGTAGGCCTCAGAGTCACCTTCTATCCATTGCTATATTTTTTCGTCTTTACTAGATACAGTTGTATAGGATAACTTTGATATTGGTATAGAGCTTGTGACTTGTACTTCATCGGGTTTTGGGCAAATATGTACATATTGAGTTAAGGGAATTTTCCTTATGCTAGTTGGTGGATTTTGAGCTTTTAATTGTTATTTCGGTTATCTCTACATAAATGTTAGGCTTACCAAGTCTTAGAGACTAGGTGCCATCACGGCATCTTACGAAGGGAAATTGGGGTTGTGAGAAGTTGGTATCAGAGCTCTAGGTTCATTGGTGTTACGAGTCACAAGCGGGTTTAGTAGAGTATCATGGATCGGTACGGAGATGTCTATACTTATCTTAGGGAGGCTATGGAACTGTTAGGAAAGTCTCACTTCTTTGATTCCTTATCATGTGAATTTATTGACTTCCGAATTCTAAATCTCTGTCTTTCTATTCTCTCACAGATGGTGAGGACACGCACAACTAGATCTGATGATCAGACACCCGCGCCTCCTACTAGAGCCACGAGAAGTCAGTGCCGGGGCCGGGGCAGAGGTGGAGGACTGGCACGTGCGGCTAGAGGACCTGCCCGAGCTGCTACAGAGGAGCCACCAGTAGCTCCAGTTGGAGGGCAGGCACCTGAGACCCACCGCCTGCACCCAGAGCATCGGGTCTAGGTTGACTAGGTCCTATAGGTCATACTAGTGCAGCCAGTTATCCCAGTTTAGTCTGAGGTTAAGGCAGCAGCTTCTGAGGGGGAGCAGCTCAGGCTCGAGAGGTACAAGAAGTACCACCCTCCTACTTTTAGCAGTTTGGCTTCAGAGGAGTGCCACCGTATCCTCCGTACTATAGGTATTGTGGAGTCGACTTGCTTTCACTACGTTCTAGCTTAAGGGAGCGACTTATCAGTGGTGGCGGGTGTATGAGTTGGGTAGCCCAGCCGAGGCAGCTTTAATCACCTAGGCTCAGTTCTCAGAGATGTTCATGAGGGAGTTTGTTCCCTAGAGTCTTAGGGATGCATGACGCGCAGAGTTTGAGCAGTTGCACCAGGTTTCTATGACCGTGTCGGAGTTTGCAATCTGGTTTAGGGATTTGTCCATGGATGCACCAGCCTTGGTTGCTACTTTCAGAGAGCGAGTTCTTCGATTTATCAAGGGGCTCAACCCTAGTATCAGATTCAGCATGGCCCGAGAGTTGGAGATGGACATCCCATACCAGCAGGTCGTGGATATCGCTAGGAGATTGGAAGGTATGTGGGTCCGGGAGAGAGAGGAGAGGGAGGCCAAGAGGCCTCGAGATTCTGGCACATATAGTGGTGCCCGTGCCCCAGTTGCAGCCCGTTATACTAGAGGCTATGTGAGCCGCCCTGTTCATTCAGCACTTCCAGCTTCCAGCGGTATTCCGACCACTTCCAGACCTCAAGTTTTCCATTATGCACTGCCATTGTCTGGTGCACCTCCTGCATGGAGTGCTTTCAGTGGTCAGTCCAGCCGATCAGGCCCAAGCCAGTTCCAGCAGCTACGTCCTCCGAGAGCTTGTTTTGAGTAGGCGGCTTCGTCTTCGCATCCCTAACGCGAACAAGATGATAAATATAACCTTTTGAGATCATTTTCCTTGCCTTAAGATAGGAAATAAACCTACCTTTCGGTGTAGCAATGTTCCCCTTCCATTCAATGATGGGTTCACCAGGAAATTGAAACCTAACCATCTTCGTACGACAGTCAACATTTGCATAGCATGAGGCCAACCAGTCTATTCCCATTATCACATCGAAATCAACCATTTCTAACTCAAATAAATTTGCCGAGGTTTGATGACTACAAATCGTCACAGTGCAACCTCTATATACCCTTCTAGCAATCACAGAATCTCCTACTGGAGTAGATACCGCAAGGGGTTTACTTATCAATTCAGGTTCAATGCCGAACTTATTAGCCACAAATGGTGTAACATATGATAATGTAGATCCTGGATCAATCAACGCCTATACATCATAAGAAAACACAGAAAATATACCTGTAACAATATCTGGAGACGACTCGAGATCCTGTCGACCTACTAGATCATAGGTTCGATTTTGAGAACCACTCGAACTCGGCACTGCACCTCTACCTCTACCACGACATGTCGACTGCTAAAAACCCCGTGCTGGAGGTCGAACTGATGAGGAAGAGCCAGAGATCCAGTGGGCTGAGCCATACCACCACCTCCTCTGTTAGGACAATCCCGCATCATATGGCCAGGCTGTTTGCAAGAATAACATGTATTAGAACCTCGACGGCACAGTCCAAAGTGGGCCTTGCCGCACTGATCACAACGTGGTGTTGGGGGTCTCGTCTGACTAGTATCCCTGTGATGTTGCAAGCCTGATGCCCGCGAACTCTGACCTGGACCAGAATAGGTAAATCGATCATATCGAGGTCTCTGAAACTGTGGAGGAGCACTAGCTACAGGTGGCGCCGAACTCCTCGAAGACTGGGGCTTGACGCTGCCTCTGAAGTCATCAGAATACCTTGCAAATCTCGCCCTCTTATGCTGGCCCCTATCCTGCTCCCTATCTGCCCTCTGCTGGCGCTTACGATCCTCTAGGGTCTGGGCATAAGCCTGAATACGGGAAATATCCATGCCCTCTACCAAGGAGGCTGTCATGCACTCATTTATCAGATGTGGTCCCAACCCGTTCACGAACAAATGAACCCTATCACTCATCTCGGCCACCATATGGGGAGCATACCTTGCTAAAGAATCAAACTGCATACTGTTCTCTCGCACACTCAAATTACCTTGTCTAAGGTTCAAAAACTTATTAGCTCTAGCTCGTCGTATCTCAACTAGCAAGTAGTGACGAAGAAAGGCCTCAGAAAATTCCTTCCACACAACTGGAGGAGTGTTTGAACCCCTGGATCTCTCCCAACTATCATACCAGAGAACCGCTAAATCTCGTAGCCAATAAGAAGCCAACTCTACTGCCTCTGTATCACTAACATGCATAACCCACAGTGTACGATGAACCTGGTCAATAAAAGTCTGCGGGTCCTCCTTGGGGTCTGATTCGGAAAACACTGGAGGGTCTAAATTAATAAAATCACGAACTCTCGTACTAACTGGTTTATCAGCAGCACCTGTATTCTGCCTCTGAGCCTGAGCAGCTACCAAGCTAGTCAATAACTGCAAAGCACTTTTCATATCCTGGTCTGTAGTGCCGGACGGAGAAACTGGAGGTGCTGGGTGCCTCCTAATATCCTCTGGAGGAGACGGAGTAGATGAGGTATGAGATGGCATCTCGCTCTGAGCCTCACTTTAGCCTGCTCTGGCTTGGGGCACTTGACTAGTACCCTCTCCCGCAGCTGTATCAAGCCATCTACTAATTGTTTGCTTCCTAGTCGAAGGCATAGCTGAAGAAAACAAGGTGAATATTAGAGACGAACACTTACGACTCAACTCTACGCACGATCTAGATTTAGGAAGAAGGTAACAACCCTAAATGTCATGTAGCCTCCTGATTATAAATGTGGCGCGCTACACATCCATAATCAAGACTCTACTAGACACGGCTCATAGACAATCCCTAGGACAGACTGGCTCTGATACCAAGTTTGTCACGACCCAAACTGGAGGGCCATGACTAGCACCCGACCATACTTGCCGAGCACCAACGTACATTTTATCTAACCTTCTTTATTATCTTTTAGGGCTGACGAGATCAATATAAATGGTAGGCATGGACCATGGACAACCAACAATAAAATATAATGGCATGAACATATATAACATGGGATGACCAGACAATCAAGAAACTATATATAAGGTACGAGCTACCACGCTACCATGAAAGACTATACAATAAAAACCAGCCAACAAGGCAAATCAAACTATACATGAGTCGACACCTGTCTATGAGCCTCTAAAGGAACATAAGTACTGCAACATAGCCGGAACAGGGTCCTGACATACCCATAATGTCTATAACAAAAATGCATACCCAGACCACGACAAGTCCGGAGAAGGGATCTCGCCAATCACCGCTGAACTAGACAGCCTACTGTGGTGGGGGAGCTGCACCTGCCTGTCTATCAGGACCTGCAGCATGACATGCAGCGTCCACAAATAAAAGGACGTCAGTACGAATAAAGTACTGAGTATGTAAGGCAGGGAACCATAAGTACGAACAGTAATGTAAGCAGGGATAGAGAATATACAACCTGTAACATCTGGGTACCTCTGAGGGCTACTGACATGAAATGCATGATACATATGTATATATACATAAACTTTTAAAACATACGCCTCTGTGGGCATCATCATTATCATATCATACCCGGCCTTAATAGGCTCGTAAAAACGTACCCAGCCATCATAAGGCTCGCTAGAATCGTACCCGGCCACGTGGAGCTTGGTAAAACCCAACTGATCAGTGGTTGCACAACAGGTGCCATACCCGGTCGACTATAGGGCGGATCGGTAGAGTAAAATAGATACATATATATAATGTATGCTCGACTCATGAAAATATGTTCTAAGCCTTTTGGAGTGATGTAAGGTTGGTATCCTCTGTACACGTTATTAGGACTAACTCTTCACCATGAACTTTATAAGAATCAGGAAGTACCAACAACATTGATAGCATAATAACAAGAGAAGCAACATCAACGTCAATCGTTCCATAAGAGGGGAAACAATGTAAGTACTGCTAACTTCTAAGAGTAGAGTTTCTTTGGAAGCTCGTTCATTACATCATGTACCATCAGAGTCGTGCAAAAGAAGGAAAGGGATAGCCTCACATACCTTGTATATACTGCCCCAATCTCAAACTATGCAACTATCACAACTCCTTAGTCTACAATAATTGAAACGATACTATCGTTATCATTTAAGCGTCATAACTATTATGTATCGAGCACAACCTATTTTACGATGAAACGGACAGCACCTCCCCTATATATATGACTTCACACAATTCAAAACAATCACCAAACAGCCCAAAAAACATCAATAATAATCATATTGAGCCTCCCAAAACAGTCCACGCACAAGCTAATCACTTCATACATACGATGGCCACCGTAGTCGTGTCAAACGACCCGGAAATGTTACGAAGAACTATCAGCCCACAACCATAAATTTATATGGTATTTCTCCACACCCTTCTTCCTCCAAAACTCCACAAAAAAGTAGTAAAACACGCAACCCAACAGCAACACAAAACAGTCCACAAAACAGTCCGCTACAAGTGAATAACTCGAACTCACGGCTTCCGATCACCGTCCCGTGAGTTCTTACATGTATAGAACGAATTACCATGAATTAATAAGAGAAAAATGTATGAAAGAGAGAAGTAAACTTACCTTACTTGTTGGATAACTCATCCCTTTCCTTGGTTCTTCAAACTCTAGGTTTCACCCCCAATTAGAACTTGAAAGAGAGGGAAAATCGATTAGGGTTTGTGTGGGATTTTTGGGGAGGGGTTGCAGGGGTTCAATTTTGGGTGTGAAGTCTGAAATAAGGTTGAAATAACTGAGTTTATAATCCCTTAAAAGTCCTCTCTTGGCCGACTTTGGGACTTTTAATTTTGTCCTCTAATTTTGGCAAGTAGGTGAAGCACCTACTTGTCACCTACCAATCTGCTCAGGTCTGCGGAAATACAATTATCTCTATACTCCGAGGTCGTATTGACAAACGGTTTAATGCGTTGGAAACTAGACTCATAGATATTTAATTTATAGGTATATAACCCCGTAATTCCTTGTAAATTGGGAGAAAAGCTTAGAAACATTTGACCTAATGTTTAAGTAAAATTATCAACCTAAGTTGTGACAACTTTTGTCGACTTTTGTTTCATAACTTGTTTGACTTCAAGACTTATGATACGGATATTATATGATTCAAATACCTTAAAAAAAGACCTCTTGAGTGTATTAAGAACCTCTAGGTTTACCCGAAAATATGAGTTACAACATCCTTGATTCGTTTAACTCCTAATACTTGTTAATCACCCTTGTACACCCTTATATCACTTAAGACCAATAGAATTAACTTCTTATCATCTCAAAGATAATTACTTCTTGGATTTATGTTAAATAACATATGGCATGAACTAACACGTGTGGATATGGGTTGTAACAATATGGTGAGGGACTGCCCCAGACTAAGGAGGGGTGCACCTCCACAGATTACTTAGGCCCTACGTATTCCACAGGGCCCTTAGGCTTCTCAGGCCGTGGTTACTGCACCAGGTCCCTCACCACCTTCACAGCCAGCCAGAGGTGGAGGTTAGACAGGTAGAGGTCGCCCTAGAGGGGGAGGCCACGCCAGATATTATGCTCATCCTGCTAGGACAGAGGTGGTTGCTTCCGACTTAGTTATCACAGGTATTGTCCGGGTTTGTCATAGAGATGCATCAATCTTATTTGATCCAGGCTCTACTTATTCCTATGTATCTTCTTATGTTGCTCCGTATTTGGGTATATCCCGTGATTCTTTGAGTTTTCCTGTCTATGTGTCCATGCCTGTGGGAGACTACACTGTTGTGGACCGTGTGTACCAGTCGTGTTTAATTGTTCTTAGTGGTTTTGAGACTAGAGTCGATCTATCATTACTCAGTATGGTTGATTTTGATGTTATTTTGGACATGGACTGGTTGTCGCCTTATCATGCTATCCTTGATTGTCAGACCAAGACGGTGACGTTATTTATACCAGGTTTGCTGCAGTTGAAGTGGAGAGGTATTTTAGATTATGTTCCTAGTAGGGTAGTGTCTTTCCTTAAGGCACATCAGATGGTTGGGAAGGGATGTGATGCGTATCTAGCATATGTGAGAGATGTTAGTGTTGATAATCCTACCATTGAGTTAATTCCGATATTGAGGGATTATCTAGATGTATTTCTGGCGGATCTTCCGGGCATGCCGCCCACAAGGATATCGATTTTGGTATTGATTTGCTACTGGGCAGTCAGCCCATTTTTATTCCACCATATCGAATAGCCCTAGTAGAGTTGAAGGAGTTAAAGGAACTGTTGCAAGAGTTACTTGATAAGGGTGTCATTCGACCTAGTGTATCACCTTGGGGTGCTTCGGTATTGTTTGTAATGAAGAAGGATGGTTCCATGCTTGTGTGTATTGATTATCGCCAGTTAAACAAGGTTACAGTGAAGATTGACTTGCGTTCAGGCTATCATCTGTTGAAGATTCGGGAGCTAGATATCTTGAAGACTGCCTTCAGGACTCGGTATGGTCATTACAAGTTCCTTCCGATGTCATTTAGGCTGACCAACGCCCCAGCAACATTCATGTACTTGATGAATAGTGTATCTAGCCCTATCCTGACTCATTGGTCATTGTGTTTATTGACGACAACTTGTTGTACTCCTAGAGCCGGGAGGAACAGAGCAGCACCGGAGGACCGTGCTTCAGACTTTGAGAGAAAAGAAGTTGAATGCAAAATTTTCAAAGTGTGAATTCTGGCTTGATTCAGTGGCATTTTTGGGTCATGTAGTGTCGAGTGAGGGGATCAAGGTAGATCCGAAGAAGATTGAAGTAGTGCATATTTGGCCCAGACCTTTTTCAGCACTGAGATCCGAAGTTTCCTTAGTTTGGTAGGGTATTACAGTTGATACGTGGAGGGTTTCTCATTTATTGCCGCACCTATGACCAGATTGACCCAGAAGGGTGCTCCATTCAGGTGCACCGAGGAGTGTGAGGAGAGCTTTCAAAAGCTCAAGACAGCTTTGACTATGGCCCGAATGTTGGTGTTGCCTACGAGTTCAGGGTCTTATACTATGTACTATGATGCGTCATGTGTTGGCCTCGGCGCATTGTTTATGCAAGACGGTAGGGTGATTGGCTATGCGTCTAGAAAACTAAGGGTATGAGAAGAACTATCTTGCCAACGACTTTGAGTTAGCAGCTATTGTTCACGCCTTGAAGATTTGGCGGCACTATTTATACGGTGTCCCTTGTGAGGTCTATGCCAACCACCCGAGTCTACATCATCTGTTCAAACAGAAGGATCTTAACTTGCGGCAGCAGAGGTGGTTAGAGTTGCATAAGGATTATGACATCACCATTCTAACTCATTCTTGGAAGGCCAATGTGGTGGCCGATACCTTTAGTCGCAAGGTGGAGAGCTTGGAAAGTTTAGCATGTCTACCGCTAGCGGAGAGGCCATTAGCATTAGATGTTCATGCCTTGGCCTACCAGTTTGTCAGATTGGATGCTTTGGAGCCGAGTCGAGTCTTGGGTTGTGTTGTTTCTCGATCTTCTCTTTATGACCATATCAGAGAGCGTCAATATGACGACCCCTATTTGCTTGTCCTCGAGGACACAATTCAGCACGATGATGCCAAGGAGGTCACTATTGGAGATGACGGTGTGTTATGGATGTAGGGTAGGCTATGTGTGCCCAATGTAGATGGTTTGCGTGAGCTGATTCTTTAGGAGACCCATAGTTCGTGACACTTCACTCATCCGGGTGCCGCCAAGATGTATCAGGACTTGAGGCAGCACTATTGGTGGAGGAAAATGAAGGACATAGTGGAATATGTAGCTCGGTGCCTAAACTATCAGCAGGTGAAGTATGAGCATCAACGGCCATGTGGGTTGCTTCAGAGGCTAGATATTCCAGAGTGCAAAATGGGAGCGGGTCATTATGGATTTTGTTGTTGGGCTCCCACGGGCTCAGAGGAAGTTCGATGCGGTATGGGTGATTATAGATAAGTGTTGGCCCATTTCATTCCAGTGGTGACTACTTATTCTTTAGAGCAGCTGGCTCAGGTTTATATTCGCGAGATTGTTATACTTTATGGCGTGTCGATATCCATCATATCTAACTGGGTCACGTAGTTTACATCATGATTCTGGAGGGTCGTGCAGCGTGAGTTAGGCACGCAGGTTGAGTTGAGTACTGCATCTCACCCTTAGACGGATGGGCAGTCTGAGCGTGCTATTCAAATATTGGAGGATATGCTCCGTGCATTTGTGATGGAGTTTGGGGGTTCTTGGGATCAGTTCATGCCGCTTTCGAAGTTTGCCTACAACAACAACTACCAGTCAAGCATTTAGATGGCTCCATATGAGTCTTTGTATGGGAGGCGGTGTCAGTCTCCGGTGGGTTGGTTCAAGCCAGGTGAGGTTAGGCTATTAGGTACATACTTGGTTCAAGATGCTTTGGAAAAGGTTAAGTTGATTCAAGATCAGCTTTGTACAGCTCAATCTAGACAGAAGAGTTATGCGGATTGATAGGTTCACAATGTCGCATTCATGGTTGGGGAACAAGTCATGCTCCGGGTTTCGCCCATGAAGGATGTTATGAGGTTCGGGAAGAAGGACAAGTTGAGCCCTAGGTATATCAGACCTTTTGAGATTCTTGAGAGGATTGGAGAGGCCGACTACAAGCCTGCACTGCCACCTAGTCTAGCTGCAGTTCGTCCCGTATTCCATGTTTCTATGCTCCAGAAGTATCACTGTGATCTGTCTCATGTGTTGGATTTTAGCTCAGTCCAGTTGGACAAGGATTTGTCCTATGTTGAGGAGCGGTTGCCATTTTGGACAAGCGGGTTCGAAAGTTGAGGTCGAAGAACATTGCTTTAGTGAAGGTTTAGTGGAGGGGTCAGCCGACCGAGGAGGCAACTTGGTAGACTGAGCATGATATGCGTAGCCGTTATCCTTATCTTTTCACCACTTCAGGTATGTCTCTATACTCGTTCGAGGACGAACGTTTGTTTTAAGAGGGGGAGGATGTAATGACCCGGCTAGTCGTTTTGAGTGTTTTAGCCCCGATCCCTTATTTATAGCCTCCTCTACGATATATTGTGATTATGTGACTTGCCGGGGTGTTTGGTATTTGTTTCGGGTAAGTTCTGCGGTAAAATGAGACACATAATCCCTAAGTTGGAGCTTAGTTTGAATTTTGTGAAGGCGGCTCCAGAATGGAGTTTTGACGGTTCCAATAGCTCTGTATGGTGATTTTGAACTTAGGAGCATGTCCGGATGTTGATTTGGAGGTCCATAGATCGTTTCAGCAAGAATTGTCAAAAGTTGGGACGTTGAAGGTTTGGAAGGTTAGAAAATTTGACCGGGAGTTGGATTTATTGATATCCGGTTTGGATCCCGATTCTGGAAGTTGGAATAGGTCCGTAATGTCATTAATGACTTGTGTGCAAAATTTAAAGTCAATCGGAGTTGTTTTGATATGAATGGGAATCGGTTTTCGAAATTCTAAAGTTCATAGTTCTTTAGGCTTGAATCGATGTGCAATTCGTGATTCTAGTGTTGTTTGATGTGATTTGGAGCATGTTCGTATGATGTTTTAGGACTTGTTCGTATGTTTGGTTGAGGTCCCGGGAGACTCGAGCGTAATTCGAACCGTGGTCGGCGCATTTCAGAACATTGAAAATTGCCGAATTTGGTGCTTCTTGTTTCTTTATACGCGATTGCGAGTGGATTAACAAGTTCACGAAGAGTAGTTTGGCACTGGAGGAAATTTTCACTATGCGATCGCGAGAGGAGATCTGCGAACGCGGAAGGTTGGCTTTCAGTGAATCACGAATGCGTGAACGAGGTCACGTTCGCGTAGAAGGAATGGGGAGGCTGAGGGCTGAGGCAGTTTGTGCTACGCGATCACGTGGCCTGGGGTGCGGTTGCGAAATTGAGGCAGCTTGTTTATTGCGTTCGCGATTGGTTTCATGCGATGGCGAAGAGAAAATTGGAGCTGGGCAGACTTTGTGTTATGCGATTGCGAAGAGATCTCCGCGATCGCGATGTGTAAATCACTGGCAGCAGAACTTAAATTCCAAAATGAGGGTTTTATCTCTTATTTTATAATTTGGACTTAGAGAGCTCGGTGAGAGGCGAATTTTCGGGAGATTTTCAAAGAGATTATTGGGGTAAGAATTCCTAACTCGGGTTTGTTTAAAGTACACCTAATCTAGTGTTGTTTTATCATCTAATTAGGGATTTCAGTTGGAAATTTGGGAAAAAATGGTAGAAACTACCTAGACTAAAATATGAGTTTTGAAAGGCGATTTTAATTTGAGTAATTCTTGTATGGTTGGACTCATTATCGAATGGTAGTTCGGATTTTGTAAATTTGGTCGGGTTCCGAGACGGGGGCCCGGGTTGATTTTTTGAGTTGAGTTATTATTTCTTTGCAAATATCGTAATTTTATTGTTTGAATAGTTTCCTATAATTTATTTTTATAGTATGAAGTTGTTTTGGCTAGATTCAAGCCATTCGGAGTTGGATAATCGAGGGAAAGGCCTACTAGTGGATTGATTTAGCGTGATTTGAGGTAAGTGACTTGCCTAACCTTGTGTGGTGATAATTCCCCTTAGGATTGGTCTTGTTTGTGATAATTATGATGCGTGGAAGCCGTGTACACAAGGTGACGAGTCTGTACACGGACTAAATGTTAAAATTACCAGTTTTGGCTATGTAGACTCCTTTCATGCCTCAATTAAGTTATCTTAACATGTTGTATTCATCATTCTTAGTCTATTTTCACATGTGTCTTATTCTCTCACATGCAAATTTGCCTACATGTTTAGTTAAAGTTCCCGTTTCCTTTATTCCGTATTCATTACTTAATTGTTGAACTCTTTACTTGAATATGTTAAATCGTGGAATATCTTGTTGTTGAAGATGGTATTGAGATATATAGGTCGTGATTCACATTGAGGCAAGGTATTAAGTTGTGAAATACCATTCTGTTGATTCGCTCGTTCGTGTTTGCGATGGAATATGAAGATTTGCTAACCATGAATTTAAGAATAAGTTGAGCGTGAAAACTATGAATTTAAGATACTAAGGTTGTGTTCCCCTTAATGTAGTAGAATGTTCTTGATATTGATATTGAAGTCCGTTCTTGATATGCAATCGGTTCTTAATAACTTATTATCCAATATTTCCCAACACCTGGATAATGTATCCTCTTAAGATTCTCCCGAATACAAAAGAATCAAACTTAAGAACAACCAATTATTTGCCAAATTAAAATCTACTTATTCCTAAGAGATTTCGTTAAACAAGGTTTAAAGCCTTGAATTTCTGTTATTTATTGCTACCAAACCCTATCTTACTTTTCCAAGATAAGATAGCGTTAATTGGCATTCGTTAATGTTTGCAACCACTAACGATTAATTGAAAACGAGAAATAAATAAATATCAAGCTTCTTCCGAAATTGGAATCAATATCAAACTCTCAGTAACATTCCACCAATCTAGGGTTCACAACCTCAGCATTAGAGTTTAGCTACAGATACTGATAACTAAAGAACAAGGAAAAATAATTGAATTCATCTTACAAAAATCTAGAATTTTCAGTTTTGATCACCCAAAAGCTTCTCTCAATTCGAAAATATTCAAAAGCCGTACTTTGCACTCTAAAATATGACAAGTCTCCCTTCACAAAACCCTATAAAAGCTAATTATAGAGGCCCAAAACCCGAGGCGAGCAGCAGTTAGTTTTGCCCTCGTTGCACTTATGCGAACCGCATTCCTGTCGCAGAACAGGAATGTGGTTCGCAAATCTTCATATTCCATCGCAAATCACACAAGTCAGATTCACTCTCGTCGCATCTGGATTTGCGGTTCGCATGTTGACTTTGCGATCGCAGAATGCGATCGCAAATAATTGGTTGTTCTTAAGTTTGATTCTTTTGTATTCGGGAGAATCTTAAGAGGATACATTATCCAAATGTTGGGAAATATTGGATAATAAGTTATTAAGAACCGATTGCATATCAAGAACGGACTTCAATATCAATATCAAGAACATTCTACTACATTAAGTGGAACACAACCTTAGTATCTTAAATTCATAGTTTTCACACTCAACTTATTCTTAAACATCAGTTCTTAGTTTACCTTTCTTTACATATTCAACACTTCTCTGTTTTTGGCTACTTTATAGAATTACGACTAAGTAAAGTACTGCATTAATTGGACAATAGTTTCACGCCTATTCCTTGTGGGATTCGACCCCAACCTTGTTGGGTTACTATATTTGACATCGATCGCTTACACTATTGTTAAGGTGTAATTTGAGCGAATCAAATTTTGGCGCCGTTGCCGGGGATCCTCAAGTGAATCTAAATTGGAGAGTATGCTCGAGAGGATATTACAGAACCAAGCAAAGTCAGATACTACCATGAAAAACATGATTGAATTGGTTGGTTCCCACACAGCAGCGATCCAAAAGTTGGAATTGCAAATGAGGGACCTCTCTCGTGAGCAATATCCACAACAGAAGGGAACACTTCCTAGCGACACGATTGCAAATCCTAAGGGAAGTGGAAGTGGCCCAACTGCTCATATTATGGCTGTCACGACTAGGAGTGGTAAGACATTACAGGGGAGAGATGATGCGGAAGAACTTCGAAAAGAGGTCGAAGTTGAAAAAGATAATGTTGCTGAGGTAAATGAAAATCCAGAAATTGTAGTGAATAGAGATGAGACTCAAAAAGGGGTAAAGGATAAGGCAGAAGGAACATCAACCGTTCTTCCGCCAATTCCTAGACCTCCTCCTCCTTTTCCTCAGAGACTTGCAAGGAGAATTGACGACAGCATGTTTGAGAAGTTTTACGACATTCTCAAGCAGCTATCAGTTAATATACCTTTCTTGGAGGCGTTCCAAGAAATGCCAGGGTTTGCCAAATATCTAAAGGATCTGATTACTAAAAAGAGAACCACCAGGAATGAGGTGGTAAATATGACTTACAGGGTCACCTCTATCATAGCTACAAATCCAATCCAGAAGAAAGAGGACCCAGGAGCCTTCACTATTCCGTGTACTATTGGATTGCGTGATTTTGCTAAGGCATTGTGTGACACAATGGGGCCAGTATTAATCTAAAGCCTTTAGCCATCTACAAACAAGCTGGGTTAGGAATGCTGAGGCCGACAAGCATGAGGCTGCAAATGGCTGACCGATCTATCAAGAAACCAGTAGGTGTTGTAGATGATGTAATTGTAAAAGTTGGCAAGTTTAATATTCCAGCTGATTTTGTGATCCTTGATTGTGCCGTGGACAAGGAAATCCCCATCATATTGGGGAGACCATTCTTAGCTACAGGAAGAGCTCTTATGGACTCGGAGCGTAATGAAATAAAGTTCTGGGTAAACAATGAAGAAGTCACTTTTCAAGCTAGTAAGGGAATGAAATTGCCAACTGAGTATGAGAATATTTCACTAATTGGCATTGTTGATGAGTCGATGAAGCGGTCGATATGAAAATGGAAGAGCAATGCTTAGGTGAAGCATTGGCAGCTATATTGGTGAATTTCGATGGCAATGACTTGGATGGGTTTATGGAGTCGGTGAATGCGTTAGAAGGTCGTGGTTCTTATTCATACACTCCACCAAAAACTGTCCCTAGATTTGGAGAATAGAGCTACACCTCCAGCGAAGCCGTCCATTATTGAACCACCCCAATTAGAGCTTAAGCCGCTTCTTTCACATTTGAGGTATAAATTCCTTGGTTTGAATAATACTTTACCGGTAATTGTTTCTTCGTTGTTGAATGATATGCAGGTAGAACAGTTGCTGCAAGTCTTGAAGGAACATAGACAAGCCATCGGATGGACAATTGCGGACATTCAGGGAATTCCTGCCGGAATACGTGAGCACAAGATCCAACTAGAAAATGGAACAAAACCAAGTGTGGAGCATCAGAGAAGGCTGAATCCAGCAATGCAGGAACTGGTGAAGAAAGAGATAATCAAATGGCTGGATGCAGGTATTGTCTATCCGATTGCCGATAGCTCGTAGGTGAGTCCAGTGCAATGTGTGCCAAAGAAAGGAGGCATGACTGTGATCAAGAATGAAAAGAATGAGCTGATTCCAACAAGGACCGTAACTGGATGGCGTGTATGCATGGATTACAGGAAGCTAAATAGTGCCACATGCAAGGACCATTTCCCTATGCCTTTTATTGATCAAATGCTTGATCGGCTAGCCGGAAAGTCCTTTTACTGCTTTCTTGACGGATACTCCGGATACAATCAGATAAATATTGCTCTGGAGGATCAGGAGAAGACAACGTTCACCTGTCCGTATGGAACATTTGCCTTCAGTAGAATGCCGTTCGGATTGTGCAATGCTCCAGCTACATTCCAGAGATGTATGATGTCAATTTTCTCTGATATGGTGGAAGATTTCCTTGAAGTCTTTATGGATGATTTTTCGGTAGTCGGGGAAACGTTTGAGCAATGCTTGATGAATCTCAAACAAGTGCTGAAACGATGTGAGGAAACAAACCTTGTATTAAATTGGGAAAAATGCCATTTCATAGTGGATGAAGGCATTGTTTTGGGGCATAAAATCTCCAGGCATGGTATTGAGGTAGATAAGGCAAAAATTGAGATCATCTCCAAGCTCCCTCCACCCACATCAGTGAAAGGTGTCCGTAGTTTTTTGGGGCATGCTGGATTCTACAGGCGATTCATTAAAGGTTTCTCAAAGATCGCACACCCAATGTGTAAACTCTTAGAAAGATGCCAAGTTCGTCTTTGATGACAAATGCCTCATTGCTTTTGAAGAACTGAAGACGAAGCTTACAACGGCACCTATCATTGTCACACCTGATTGGTCGTTACCTTTTGAGCTTATGTGCGATGCTAGCGGTGTAGCTATTGGAGTGATGCTGGGGCAGAGACACAACAAAATTCTTCACCCAGTATACTATGCTAGCAAGACGCTTAATGGAGCGCAAATGAATTACACTGTAATGGAGCAGGAACTGTTAGCTATTGTGTATGCATTTGAGAAGTTCCGTGCATATCTATTGGGCTCCAAAGTGATTGTGTATACAGATCATGCTGCTCTCCGTTATTTGATGGCGAAGAAAGATGCTAAGCCTCGACTAATCCGATGGGTGTTACTGCTACAATAGTTTGACTTTGAAGTTATGGATCGCAAGGGAACACAAAACCAAGTGGCAGATCACTTGTCTAGATTGGAAGAATCAGGAAGACAGAAAGAAGAGCTGGAGATAAATGACTCATTTCCAAATGAACATATATTAATGGTATCAAATTCAGTTGCACCTTGGTATGCAGACATCGCTAACTACATT
>MCJB01042270.1:44920-101634 GCA_002018475.1 Nicotiana obtusifolia
TGATTCACCAGTCGGGGGTCATCATGGGGGTAACAGAACAGCTGCAAAGATTTTGGAGTGTGGGTATTACTGGCCAACCATTTATCAGGATGCTAATCAGTTGGTGAAGTCGTGCGACCAATGCCAACGACAGGGCCCGATTTCGAGGAGGCATGACATGCCTATGAAATTTGTTATGGAAATCGAATTATTCGATGTTTGGGGTATTGACTTCATGGGCCCTTTCATAAGCTCATGTGGGATGAAATACATCCTAGTGGCTGTGGACTATGTATCCAAGTAGGTAGAAGCCGTTGCCTTACCAAACAACGAAGCTCGGAGTGTGACCGCGTTCTTAAAGAAGAATATTTTCACCAGGTTTGGCACCCCGAGAGCCATTATCAGCGATGGAGGGTCACACTTCTGTAACAGAGTGTTTAAAGGTCTCCTCGACAAGTATGGGGTTAAGCATAAGGTTGCCACACCTTATCATCCATAATCAAGCGGCCAAGTTGAAGTGTCCAATAAGGAGATCAAAAGCATCCTGTCCAAGACGGTGAACGCAAATAAGACTGATTGGTCAAGAAAGCTAGATGATGCTCTGTGGGCATATCGTACAGCTTACAAGACTCCTATTGGTACATCCCCATATCGGTTAGTCTTTGGAAAGGCGTTCCATTTACCCGTTGAACTCGAGCATAAGGCTATGTGGGCATTGAAGAGATTAAACATGGACTGGGCGGAAGCCGGAGCTTTAAGGCTGGCACAGTTGAATGAAATGGAGGAATTCCGGTTTCATGCTTATGAGAGTGCAGCAGTTTATAAAGAACGCATGACGTTCGTCCATGATACAAAAATCTTGAAAAGGGAGTTTAAGGCGGGGGACCTGGTGTTGCTATTCAATTCAAGACTCAAATTATTTCCGGGGAAGCTGAAGTCCAAATGGTCAGGACCATTCAAAGTTGTCAATGTCTCCCCGTTTGGAGCAGTCGAATTGGCATCGGAGGATGGGCTCCGAACCTTCAAGGTTAATGGGCATAGAATAAAGCACTACTTGGGTGTAGATGGAGAAAAACATGTGGTAGAGCAGCTGGCTCTAAAAGATGATCAAGCCCCAACCACAGAATGATTGCAGAAGCATCCTAGCATCGTCGTGCCGCGACGTTAAATCAAGCGCTTCATGGGAGGCAACCCATGTGTGGTATCATCAGTTTTTGTTTTTGTTTATGTCGTGCTTTTATTTATTTGCAATTCAATGTTATATTTGTACTTAGTTCTATTTGAAGGGTTTTCAAATGCAGGAATGTGATGAATGAACACAAGAATTAACGAGGAGTCGCTGAAACTATAGAAGAACATCGAGGTGAAAATTGCTGCACAAATGCGATCGCAATTGTGATATGCGAACCGCATTTGTGCCGCAAACTGAAGCAGAAATTCGAGCAAAAATAGTGGGCAAAAATGCGACGAAGCTCGCCAATTTGCGGTTCGCATTTGAGTTATGCGAACTGCATTCTCACCGCAAAATGAAGCAGAAAGTTGAGCAAAAATAATGGGCAAAAATGCGACGAAGCTCGTAAATTTGCGGTCCGCATTTGAGTTATGCAAACCGCATTATCACCGCAAACAGACACAGAAAGTTGAGCCCACAAGTCTGCTGAAAATGCGGTGGAAGCTCCAAATTTGCGGTTCGCATTTCAATTATGCGAACCGCACTTTCAACGCATAATCGTCAGGTAAGTGTTCGCATCTTTTCCTATTCTAAACCTTTCATTCTAAGTATATAAAAAACACCACACAAAATAAACAAACAAACAAAAAAAAGAAGAGAAGAGACGACGGAAACGGAGAAAGCCTTCCGATCATCTTCATCGGAAAAGTGACCATACCAGTGCACTAACCTTCAAAGAGCGGATTTATTGTTGCCCTAATCTTCATCATCAGGTACTATAACCCTCTACTCCCTCTTCTATCTTTAACTTTGCAAGGTTAGGGTTAAGCTTCAGTAGAAGTGTTCAAGTCGTTCGGATGGCAACAAAACTATAGGGTTTGTGTTTGAGGGATGCACATACATGAAAAAATGAAGGTACTTGCGGTCCGCAAAGTAAAAATGTGGACCGCAATCAGACCGCATCCCTAAGCCCTAGGTGCCTGAGAACGATGACATATGCGGTCAATCTGCGATCGTATAATCATTATGCGAACCGCAGATCCACCGCGAACACACACAGAATATTTAGTTAGCATGGGGAAACTATGCGATGATTATGCGATCGCAGATATCGTTTTGCGACGCGTTTGCGATCGCATTCGTCTGCATTGAACAGGCTTAAGCACAATATCAATTTGCGATGGAATTGCGATTTGCATAGTGTTTATGCGATCCGCAGAATCCACCGCAGACTACCTTCTACCTGTTATACATCAGATTGCGACGTGTTTGCGGTTCGCATAGTAATTATGCGACCGCAAACCACGCCACATTTCTGTTCCTCTATGGTCATTTCTCTTATTTTTTGAGATTCTCTCAAATGATGATAATGTCACTAACATATCCCAATTATGCAGATATGGCTAAAAAGCATTCAAAAAATAAAAGGCCTTCCTCCACTTCAGCCTCCGAACCAACCAAGCGAGCAAATAAAGATTCAACTAGACCTAGCACCTCCCAGTCTGAAGAGGAGGATTGTGTTCCGGAAGTTAATCTAGTTGTTGAGGCACGTAGGAAGAAAGGAGATGACCTTCAGCTTCGCTTTGAGGTTGAAGGTTCAAGATCTTTGTTCAGGGAGGCACTCACCAAGAGACGGATCCTAGGGGAAAAGAGGTTGAGTTTGAATGGGCTGCAGGACAAATACCCTCATATTCTCGAAATCATAAAAACGAGAAGATGGGAGTATTTCACTAAGGACCCTAAGGAGTACAACGAGTCAATAGTCCGTGAATTCTATGCGTCATATGGAGCATCCAGAATAGCATATCATCGACGCAATCGAATATTCACTAGCACTGTCAAGTTCGGGGCAAGACTGTGTTCTGTGGCAGCAATCATATTAATGACCTCTATTTCCCCAACTGGGACTCAAGCACACCCGAGTACGATGCTAAGTACTCAAATAGAGAGAATGAACGGGGGTGGATCGCGTCAATAATTACAAGGGGAACCCCGGCCTGGATAAATCCTGGGAAGAAAATCTTTAAAGAGGACCTCACAAGGGAGGGCAAATACTGGCTAAGCTTCGTCACCTCCCATCTAGTACCGTCAAGAAATGAAACAGACATTAGCATTGAGAAGGCACTTCTCATTGCTTGCATCATGACGGGTATCAAAATTTATGTGGGAAGTCTCATCTGCCAGGAAATTGGAATCTGGGCCACTTAGCGGGCCACGTCACTTCCTTTTCCAAGTTTGATCACCACCCTCTGCCAGGAGGTGGATGTCCCTTTCCTACCGCATCAAGACAAACTTGGGAGGTCTGCGAGAGATATCGATATCACTCGTATAAGTGATTCAACTGCCCCACCAGTGACCTCAATTGACGAGATTGATTCCCAGAATCTCCTATCTCCCCAAGATCCTGACACCTCCACAGTTGCTGAAGGAACTGCACCCGCATCTACTACTGGCCCATCAGCTTCCCACTTGCCAACCATTTCAAGACTTGTTCTAGTTGCTCATCATGCCAATTCAAAGGTAGACCAACTCTTGAAGACACTACCCTCGCTGATTAAACAAGCCTTGACTCTGATGCAAGCGTCAATGACTGCTCTCCAACAACAACAAATAGCATTAGGAGATAGGTTGACCAAACTTGAATCAAGGTTTGACAAGATGGAAAGAGAGGAAGTGCGAGGTTTGCCCCAACTACGAGAGGAAGTAAAAGCAATGAAAATCGACCTCCATAAGATGAAAAATCTGGAGTTCGACATATCGTCCCTCCTCCCCAACGAGGGTGACCAGAGTGCTGGCCGTGTTGACTTGGGCCTAGACCTCACGACACTCATGGCGGACATCCCACCGTCGTCTGCTAAAGTGTCTCAGCCTCCCGCCCCTACAGTTCAGGTTGATTCTACTGATGACGAGACATCGGAGGGGTCATCAGAATTTGAAGAGGACGACTCTGAGGAGGCCAGTGTGGAGCTCGATGAGGGTGCAACTCCTAAGTCGAAAGGAAAAGAAATCAAGGTGCCCACAGCAGAGGAGGAACAAGAGCAGGTAGAAATCGAAATGTCCATTGAGCGATCCTTAGCAGATAAGGCTGCCAGGAGATGCCCGCCAACGGGAGAAGCCAGCAGCTCAGCAGCTCCGGATCAGCCCAACACTTCTCCTCCACCGCCTGCGGAGTCCTAGGCTACTGCATCTCTTCGCGCATTTGCGCCACCAGGGAGCCCCTCGTCCTTTATATATGTTTTTTTTATGCATTGGGGACAATGCATGTGGTTAAGTTGGGGGTGGTAGCCTTATATTCCGGTTTTGTATGTATATTTGATTTACTTGTGAACATTGACTTGTGAGCATGTTGGTGACATTTGATACTTGTACATTGTATAATAATGCTTTAGGATTTATATTTATATGTTGTGATAATTAAATAGTTAGCAATAAAGTCCCCTTGTTTTTTCTTTTGCCGGGTTCTTTTTCAAGGGTGTACGAGTAGAACCGGGCATTTGAATATGAAGTTTATTGACCAGTATGGTACATCTGTTGATAATCAAGTATGTAAACATATGTGAAATATAGACCCCTATAACAAATCAATTAGGTGGATTTGAGGCTCGCTCAGTAACTCTAGGTCTACTTAGAATTATTTATGTGTACACGACGAAAGCTTCGACTTACTAAATGCGAATTCCAAAGCTGTAAACTATGTTAACCGAACAGTTGATGTGCCATTGTGAGTGAGCTCATTGTTTTGATAGTTCTTGTGTTCACTGCTGCCATCTAGAACTTGCCCGGTTGGTTTTTCGTTGCCTATCATACGTACGCTGAGTTAGAGAAGTGATCTTAGGCTTTCTTTGATTAGTGATGAAACCTTTCTAGCCTTTTCAGCTTACCTGTGCATAATGAATATCACTAGCACCCTATTTTGAGCCTTGTAGCCTTTTCCTTGGCCTCCGCATTACAACCTTATCCCATTCATCAAAGATGATCTCTTTTGAACCCATTCCTCCTTGAACATTGAAAGTATTGTTAAAAGTTTAAGTTGGGGGTGTGGATCAACAAGAAAATGGGCAAGATTGTGAAATAAAACTGGAACCCTGTACCTCAAAAGCTCATGTGAATCTATAAAAAAAAAAGGGAAAAATATATGTGTGTTATCATAAAGAAGCTTGAATTCAAATAAAGAGATGTGCAAGTGAGGTCTAATGCGGTAATGAAAGGCCATTGAGGCCATGGAGTCAAAAGAAAAGGAACAAAAGGGTAAAAGAAAGAAGCGGGTAATTAGTGTTCAAGGAGGAAGTAGCCACTACTATCTAAATATGCATCTTACCCTTCCTTAAACCGACATTACAAGCTTATAAAGTCCTTATGTGATCTCTAACCAAGTGTTCCTATAACTAGGCGATGAATTAAAATAAGGGCAAGCCTATGCATGGCATGTGGTGACACTTGAAATTCTGTTCTGAGAGCGAGTGTACTAGTACTTTTGTCCCTTGGTTTTGCTATAATAAATATTGTGAGAGTGGGACTTTCTTTCTAGTGAGGGCACATACACTGCTAGGTTGATAGTCAGTTGAGCTTTGAGTAAAGCATAAGTAAATTCAGCTGAAGGTAGTCTTTAGTTACTTTGTTGAGGCTCAAAGTTCACTAATTGATTGGTTGTCTTTGAACATATTAATGATTCAAAAGGGGAGTACAGTGGTCGAAAAGGGCTATGCTTGAGATGTTAACAACAAAAATCGTCCATGGTCAGTATTGCTTCATATTTGATAAAGTAGAGTCTAGAGTAGGAAAGTGTCGTGTTAGTTGCTTGAGGACAAGAAAGAGTTTAAGTTGGGGGTGTTGATGTGCCGGGTAATTTTGGCACATTTTGATACTATTTGTTTAGAGTTTGACTTGTTCTACTTGTTAATTATCACGATACTTACGTAATTTTAGTGTAATTGTAGTGTATTGAGTGAAGAAATCCAGAAGTATGAAAAAGAAGTTCAAAAAGCCAGCTAAAGACAAGAAAAGAGGTCAGGAGCATCGCAGAGGCAATTATGCGATCCAAAACAGCTATGCGAGTCGCATACTTTGCAGGTGGATCGCAGATGCAGACAGAACTTTAAGCCAACTTTCAGGTTGAGAATGCGGTCGCAAATTTGACCGCAAAACAGGAATGCGAACCGCATTCTCATCGCAAACACGAACAGAGTCTGGGTGAAAAATAGTGTGAAGAATGCGATCGCATTCTGCGATCGCAAAGTCAACATGCGAACCACAAATCCAGATGCGACGAGAGTGAAGCTGACTGGTGTGATTTGCGAACCACATTCCTGTTCTGCAACAGGAATGCGGTTCGCATAAGTGCAACGAGGGCAAAACTGGCTGCTGCTCGCCTCGGGTTTTGGGCCTCTATAAATAGCTTTTATAGGGTTTTGTGAAGGGAGACTTGTCATATTTTCAGAGTGCAAAGTACGGCTTTTGAATATTTTCGAATTGAGAGAAGCTTTTGGGTGATCAAAACTGAAAATTCTAGATTTTGTAAGATGAATTCAATTATTCTTCCTTGTTCTTTAGTTATGAGTATGTGTAGCTAAACTCTAATACTGAGGTTGTGAATCCTAGATGGGTGGAATGTTATTGAGAGTTTGATATTGATTCTAATTTCGAAAGAAGCTTGATATTTATTTATTTCTTATTCTTAAATTAAACGTTAGTGGTTGCAAACATTAACGAATGCCAATTCACGCTATCTTATCTTGGAAAAGTGAGATAGTGTTTGGTAGAGATAAATAACAAGAATTCAAGGCTTTAAACCTTATTTAACGAAATCACTTAGGAATAAGTAGATTTTAATTTGGCAAATGATTGGTTGTTCTTAAGTTTGACTCTTTTGTATTCGGGAGAATCTTAAGAGAATACATTATCCAAGTGTTGGAAAATATTGGATAATAAGTTATTAAGAACTGATTGCATATCAAGAACGGACTTCAATATCAATATCAAGAACATTCTACTACATTAAGGGGAACACAACCTTAGTATCTTAAATTCATAGTTTTCACGCTCAACTTATTCTTAAACATCAGTTCTTAGTTTACTTTTCTTTACATATTCAACACTTCTCTGTTTTTGGCTACTTGATAGAATTACGACTAAGTAAAGTACTGCATTAATTGGACAGTAGTTTCATGCCTATTCCCTGTGGGATTCGATCCCAACCTTGTTGGGTTACTATATTTGACATCGATCGCTTACACTATTGTTAAGGTGTAATTTGAGCGAATCAACCTGCAACTATAATATCTTCTTTCCAGGTGAACATTAAACTTAACTACACCTTCCATAATTTCAAAGTCATGTTCTACATTCCAATGAATTTTACACTTCCTTGACTTTCTCCACATTAATGTTGAAGTTCTTCGGTCCCATTGGAGATATCTCATCCACTCAAGTTTCAGCAAAGGCCATCTCTTAGCTATCCTTATCATGACCTTCACTCTAATTTCTTCTAGCATTGACACAATTGTCTTGTGTCTAGCTCCCAATATCTGGGCATTAAAATTTTTTGACATATTATTGTCCATACCGTCACATTTGGAGAATTCTTTGAAGTAGACTTTGCACTATCTTTCTTTGTTGTATGAAATAAGATCTTTAACAATATTTTGACCCAATGTATTTAATTCATCTAGCCCTTTTTTCAATTCGGCCTCATATGTTGCTCTAGCACAACTCCAAAACTTCTTCCTTCTCTCAATTCCCCTCCCTTTTTTTTTGACCAGTTTGACAAAATATGTCTTGCACACATTCTATGCTCAAAAGCTAAAAATACTTCTTCAGCGGCACTAACCAAACCCTGAAAAAAAAATGAAATAATAAATAATAATAAAATTGTAAAAAGCAATAAATGTATGGTATCATACCTTTTGCATGTCACTGATTATAGTGACCTCATTTCCATCTCCAAGCTGTAAGTCCTCTTGCAATATCCTCATAAACCATGTCCATGTTTTCTTTTTTCTTTTTTCCAATCCCACCCATGGCCCATGCTATGGGAAATATTTGGTTGCTTTCATCTTTAGCAATTGCAACTAATAATTGTCCTTTGCATATCCCCTTCAAAAAACAACCATCCAGCCCTATACACTTTCTGCAACCCTCCATGAATCCCCTTTTCATAGCAGCAAAGCATATATAAAAGCTTATAAACTCTTTCTTACCATCTTCTAAATCAGCTAACCTTAACTACACATGTGCTACCAGGATTTATTTGTAGAAGCAATCTCTATAGTCAAAAGGTCTACCAAACTCAGCAATATGATCTCCATGACTTCTTTCAAAATAATTTTTCTTGTATTTAAACAAATAGCCTTACCCACATACACACCAAAGTCTTCCCTAACAAGATCTTGTATTTCCTACCCTTTAATGGTAGGTTGTGAAATAATCCTCTCTTTGTAACGATTGACTAGATATTTAGAATAGCAAAGAAAGTTGTTGTTGATCTTATGGCATTTATGACTAAGATTATATGTCTTGACTGTGAAATTTGAACTCCTACCTTCCTTGCTAGCATATATCATCCAAGGACAATCATCTTTGCACTTCACCCTAACTCTACGTGGCTCATTCTTATATTTGTCTAGTTGAATTCCTTTCTTTGCAGCATAATTGGGCAAAGCCTCTCTAAACTCTTTTACATTTTCAAATACTTGACCAATCTCCCAAATAACTTTCTCACAAGAAGGATCATCTACTACCCTGTTACTCTTTCTCCTTACCCTCAAGTTTTCTTCTGCTACTTCATCATCACTGACAGCTTCACCTTCAGATTCACTAGCAAAGCTGTCAGCCTCTAATGGGTCATAATATGGCTCATCATATCACCTCTCAATTTATCCTTCAGATTTTTTCTTTCTTTATCAATATCATCATAACCTTCATCTAGTCCAGCCTCACCTAGAAACCCATCAGGTCTTTCTTTCCTACTTTTTTTTTTTTTTTGTAAGCCTTCAGATCATGTTTCACAACCCTAAGTTCTTCATGAAAATCACTTCCATAATCATCAGAAAGTTCAAATTCATCCTCAGTGCCCGCATCTTCTTCAGAAGAAGTAATGGAATAGTTTAGATCTCCACTAGCAGAACCTTCTCTCTGAACATCACCACTGGCAGCATCTACTTCCTCTCTTATATTTTTTTCAGCCCTTTCAAAAGTATTTAGAGTAGAAGGAAACTCTAGATCTAGATCTATAGTTGAAGCTGGTGCAATTATTGGTGATGTGGAATAAATAAAGGCTCAAATTCCCTGCTGCCCCATTTATACTAGTTAATTGACTACCACCTCTTTTTTTCCCATTTACATGTTGGCCAACATGCCTCACATCGTCAAAATTAGAGTCATTGCAGATAAATATATATATTGTGTCTTCATCATTCAACAATACTCCAGGGTCTAACAGATCCTTGTCTTTCTCTAGTTCTACCGGTTTACCACCCTTAGAAGGTGCAATATAAGTGGTTCCCAATTTAATAACCCCAACATCCTTCACAATATCTATTAATTCAGAGATAGATAAGTGATCAAAATTAATGTTGAAGGAATATTCAGTCCTATCTCCAACAAAAACTGGCCCTACTTCACTTACCAACATTACACTAATTTTTCATCTAAAATTAAAGTACTTAGAAGCCATGGGACAACCTACAACCATATACACAATTCATCAATATTTAGCTTCTAAAATTAAGAGTACAATATTATAACATATTAAGGAAATGCTAAATACAAATAAAATATAGAAAAAGATTCACTTTTACATAAAATAATCCACCCACAGTGAGCAAAAATAAAATAGCAGAAAAATTCTCGCAATACCTTCAAATAACTAAATAACCTGAATAATATCCGTGCAGATAACCCCAAAATATAAAAATAAAAAACCCCTAAATTTTGTAAATTATTACAGAAAACCCTACACTCCATGCATGCACAAAATCACTGATTTTACACATAAAAAATTCAATTTTGAAAGCCATAACTCAACAAAATAGTAGATAGAAAACAAATCGATATTCATCTATGTTATATATCACAAAATCCTAATCAAAAAGTAAAGCTTGAAATCCCTAACCTCTTGGTCTTGTCTGTTTGAAATAGTTGGAGAAGACCAATGAAAAAGCTTGACTACTGGAGAAGAAACCACAAACGAACAGAAATACACCACAATTGAAATCTTATTATGCTCTATTAGAAAAAACTGACATAGATTAAACCACAAAACCAACAACATAGGTTCAACAACTCACCAAAAATCGATTGTCAGATATTTAATGATCGGAAACCGAAAATTTCAATGTTAATCGAAGTGACATTGGAAGAGGCATTTGAGAATTTTTTTGACAGAGAAAGAAGGGTTTAGAGAAAAATAAAATCTCTATGTTTTACTTCTAACGTTTTGCCTGCCTTTTACCTTTTCTTCATTTTTTTTTTCTTTTGTTATTAGTATAAAATTTTAATATCATTTTATTTGGCCTACATGAAGTACAAATCAGAAATATTGTCCAAATGTATCGGACGTGCATACACTTAACTAGGTGTATGGCAGCACGTGAGGGCGGGGAGGGGGGGGGGTTTAAATTCACTTATCCTAGTGTAGGGGGTAATTTGAACCCGAGATAGTTTGGGGAGGGAACTAATAATTCGCGACAAGTTTAGGGAGGTATTAAGGCATTTTTCCTAGTTATAAATATATGATTATTAACTAGTGTATATACAAGAAAAAATATGCATCTTAAATACCAAATCTAATAGTATCATTTATACTTATAAAAAATCATTTATAGGCATATATTTATTATATTAACTTTTAAGTTTTGATAATTACTTTATTTAAAATTTGATCTAACTGTGTAATTACACTTGTACAACCAAACAACACACTTGTATTGCAGTGTAATTACGTTATGACAAACAAATATGTTGTCGTAATTNTACCTGAGTATTTGCTGAGAAGGAACAACTGAGCAGAGAGAGAGAGAGAGAGAGAGAGAGAACTGACCAGCAACAAGAACGATGGAGAGAGAGGAACGAGCAGCGGTGGTCGCCGGTTCGGAGAGGAGACAGAGAGACGGATGAAAACCGAGATGAGAGAGAAGAATGGAAGTTGTTGGGGTTTTTGTGATTCTGAAATAAAATCTTAATGGGGCCTTTTTAACTCATGGGCTTTTGTGTATTTTTTAAGAGATTATAAGTTTTACAAATTATAATTCAGCCCCAAATTAAGCTAATCAGATTTTTAAAACAAGTTTTGACTTGGCCGGTCAAAGTTGTCACCATTTCTAATTAGGTGACTTTTTTGTCACCACAACTTAAATCTTCCTAGTAAGTTTAAACCTATTGCCTCATTACAAAAGGAGTGATTAAAATGGTACTTCACACTTACAAGTTACAACCATAGTTATGTAACCAAAGTGAGTTGGAATAACTGTTAAGGTGCGGTCCTTGACTCCTTGTGTCTTTATCTGCAAAGAGCATTTTGTTAGTGATTGTTTTGAACAAGTTGAACAACCGCTGTTTATAAATGAGAATTTTATCATAAGAAAACACTTGCACACAATTAGAAAGCTGCCTTTCTTGGCAACTTGTTTGTATGGGTGTCACACTCTTCAATCAAATGACGGAACGATGAAAACTGAAAAGCTTTACTACAAGTTGGAAGAGGATGGGTGAAGATGGTGACAGACTTGAAGCTCTAAAACATATTGATATTGTCAGTCATAAAAGGATCAATTTTTACGCTAAAAACGAACTTACAACACGATAATTCAGAAACAAAAAAAAAAAGATTGGGTTATAATTTTGTATTCCTCTCAATTGTGATTTACTTGACTCTTCAATGTGACATCAGTGGAATAATCGCACACTTTAGGTTTTCTATAGTCAAACAAATTAAAACAAGAGTTCAATTGGGAACTTGTGGTCTTAGTTCTGGGTAAGGCTGCCCAGTGGTCCGGTACGCTTACGGACCGAAATTTTTTTTCTATTCCGGTCCGGTCCGGTTCGGTCCGGTCCGATACTGTTGGTGCGCTAAAACCGGACCAAACCGATATTTTCCGGTCCGGTCCGGCAGTTGGAAATGGCTAAGCCGGACCTTGACCGGCACCGGCTACCGGTCTACCTATTTTTCCGGTCCGGTCCGGCCGGTCTGTCGGTTTTCTATTTTTTTTTTAATTTGTCCTTTATTTAACTTTGTAAATAAATAAAAAGTATGTTTCAAAATTAAAATTTAGAATTAAAAAAGTTATAATAATATTCTTGCAAACTTTGAATCAGTTTCAAAGTTTATAATTAGATTCAAACCTTGAAATATATACAAAGTTAGTAAAAAATAAAAAATAAGAAGACATAAACTTTGTAGAAAAAGGAAATTTTAAGTTTTTGAAAATATAACAACAAAATATTACTAACTTTGTATATATATATATTTGAAATGAAAAGTATGTTTCAAAGTTAAAACTTAGAATTAAAAAAGTTATAATAATATTCTTGCAAACTTTGAATTAGTTTCAAAGTTTATAATTAGATTCAAACCTTGAAATATATACAAAGTTAGTAAAAAATAAAAAATAAGAAGACATAAGTTGTGAACTTGGAGCAATTTTATTAATATGTATTCTGATGTAGAAAATTACATTTTTTTAAACATGCTGGCTAATTTTTTAAGAGAGCCGTAGGCTTTTCCTTAGGAACTGGTTGTTGTTGTTCCAGTTCATCGTCTTCGTCTTGATCTTCTTCATCTTCCACTTCATTGGCTGTTTGACTCCCTTCTTCACTTGTTCCATCGCTCAATATTTGATCCAGATACGCTCTGTCTTTTTCTGCGAAAGTTCTGGTATTCCAAAGTTTCTTCGCTCTGCTCTGATCCAATCCCTGAATAGAACTCCTGTCTCCATTGCATCTTCTCTCAATGAATATCTGTGATCTCCAATTTGAAATCTTCCTTAGCTGAAAGCGCTCTCCGACGCAACTGATGAAGCTTGAATTGTTAATATATCGCGGGCCATTTTTGTAAGTATGGGAAATTGCGCTTCTTGACTCTTCCAATAATCCAATAAGTCGTGAGTTCCAAAACTTGTAAGTTGGATATTGGATTAAGTAGACTTGAAAATCGTTGTATTCCTCCCCGTACTCGTCTTGTTCTGAAAGCAGCTTTTGATTAATTCCTCCAAACTGCTCATCCCCGCATGCCTTTTGTCTGTTTGAGAAGAAGAACTTTCACCGGTTTGACAGTATCGGTGCAGTTGGTGTAGCAGTCTCTGCCCAAGCTCTATACTTTGCGAAAACAGCCACGAAATCTGTATAAACTTTAGCACAAGAAATTTCTACACTAGGGTAGTTATTAGTCGCAATTTCAAGAGGTGTAATATCTAAATTTGCATATATTTTTCGAACAAGTCGTTCAGTTAACTTAATTTTAAATGCAGGATGCAACACAGAAGCAATGTAAAAAAGTTGGGGAATTAGGAAAAAATATTTTTAAAAATTTTCAATCATGACCTCTACAGCCATTTTATATTCTTTGTATTGCCTAATCTTAATAATTCAGACATTCCAGCTATATAATATAACATGGTAGGAGTAGTTGGATAATATTGTCCAGAAAATTCTAAAGTAGCATGATAGAATTTTTCTAAAAACTGGAGGAGATGTTCAACAAGGTTCCAATCTTCCTCCTTAAGATGATAAAGTTCCATAAAATATTTATTATACATTTGAGTAATAGGCTCTCTATATGCATAAGCAACAGTTAATGCTTCATATAAAGTGTTCCACCTAGTACAAACTTCTTTTGGGACTCTCTTAATCGGCATTCCTAATTCTATACATTTTCTTTCCCATTCTCTTTTTCTTTCTTGATTTTTTATTTCTAAACATAAAAGTAATAGCTACTTTAACCTCTTCAATAATGTTGTTAAATAAGTCAAGACCATCTTTGACTACTAAATTGTAGATATGACATGCACATCGAACATGAAAAAATTCCTCAAAGGGGGGGGAGGGGGGGGGGTTTAAATTCACTTATCCTAGTGTAGGGGGTAATTTGAACCCGAGATAGTTTGGGGAGGGAACTAATAATTCGCGACAAGTTTAGGGAGGTATTAAGGCATTTTTCCTAGTTATAAATATATGATTATTAACTAGTGTATATACAAGAAAAAATATGCATCTTAAATACCAAATCTAATAGTATCATTTATACTTATAAAAAATCATTTATAGGCATATATTTATTATATTAACTTTTAAGTTTTGATAATTACTTTATTTAAAATTTGATCTAACTGTGTAATTACACTTGTACAACCAAACAACACACTTGTATTGCAGTGTAATTACGTTATGACAAACAAATATGTTGTCGTAATTACTAAGCTGTATAATTACACCAATTCCAATTATCAGGTGGCTTTCAAAACTGACCCTAAATTCCACGAGATTTAAAACAAATACATGGATTATCAATAAGAAATTTTCACAAACATTTTTCGACTTCAACTTCAAGTGCATTTTTTTCAGTTTTAACTCAAATTTTGTCCAAACACATACTACAGTTGAAGTTTTGGGTTGCTTTTTCACTATAAGTAGGAAATTTTTTCTTGTAATTGCTTATGTGGTAACTTCATATTGTATTAAGTTAGAAACTATTTCATTTAATTTTCAATTCTCCCAATAATTATTTCTTGTATTTAGTGGCGGATAGAAGGCCTGTGTTTGTGAGCTCCTCGCCTTCCCAATTTAGGTGGCATGTTCAAACCCATCAATAACGTAGAAAATCGGTTTCCCAACAAAATTTGCAACTGTTTTTATTTTCTTTTAAATTTTATATTAGGCTTATAAAATTTTAACCTCTATCTTCTCAGGACAGGAATAAAATATGCGTACACACTATCCTACCCAGATTTTATTTGTGAAATTTCACTGAATTTATTGTTATTGTTATTATTATGTATTAATAAAGTTTGTCATGGTCAGGCAATTACTATGTCTTTAGTAAAACAAATAAAAATCAAACTACACTAAAAGAGGCTAAGACTTGTATTTAAAATCATTTCTTTCCTCCAACATATACAAAAACTATACATCACCAAATGTGCAGCTTACATCAACTTCTCTTTTTTATTTTGGTTTTAGTACAATTTGAAATCACAGGTGAATTACTTGACAGGGAACTTCAATATACATTCCATAGAAAAACAGACCCCAAATAGAAATAGAGAATAGCAAAAACACAAAACTAAGTCCATCTCTTCTTAATTCTGGCTTTGAAACCATGTTGCATGTAGAGAATGACGGAGACATTAGGGTAAACTTTGTGTCCCTTGATAACTTCAACTTGGTAATTATGGATGATAGCAGCAGCCACAGCTTTCATCTGAGTGAAAGCCACTTCTTTTCCTAAGCAAGTCCTTGGCCCTGCATTGAAAGCCAAGAACTTATAAGATGGTTCATGTTTTATTGTTCCACGGTCCGAAATCCATCTTTCTGGCTTGAATTCTAAGGCATCCTTACCCCATATTGATTCCATCCTCCCCATTGCATACAAAGAAAACATCACTCTCATATTAGGATGAACGTGGTGTCCACTTGGGAGAATACCCGGTTCTCGTGGAGTCTTGTGCTGAAATGGAACCGGTGGATATAGCCTTAACGATTCAGACAATGCTGCATGCAAATAAATCGCATTTTTCAACTCATTTGCCCTAAAAAGTCTCCAGTTTTGAGATTCTGCCACCGAAATGATTGCCATAAGTTCTTCCCTTATTTTTTTTTCCACCTCAGGGTGTGCCGAAACAAGCCAAATGAACCAAGTAAGGCCAGAGCTAGTGGTGTCACGTCCCGCGATCATGAAGTTTAGTATAGTGTCCCTCAAAGACTTGTCATCAAAATTTAGCCCATCATCTAATATATATGAAGTTAATAGATCAAAACCCTCTTCATTGTCTCCCTTTAGCTTTGTTCCTTTGCTCAATTCGTCGCGTTTCATCGATATATACTTGTCTATGACTTGATCAAGAACTTGCCATGCTTTGCTTAATTTCTTCTCATGTCCCATACCTAGCCATTTTTGTAATTTCCAAACACTTTCTGGCAATAAATGGCGAATGAATAATACTTCTTCAGCCTCATCCATTGCTTTTGAGAAGGGAACATTTGGTAATTCCAAAGAGAGACAGCCAGGATCAAAGCCTGTGACCAATTGACATGTTGTATCAAAAGTGAACCTTTGAAAAATATCTTGCAAATCCACAATTTTACTTTCTCTACCCACAAATTCAAGGACAGGAATAAGTCCATTTTCAATTTTGTCCCAACTAGTTTTCACTAAACAATTATGGAACCTTTGATGAGTGATCAAAGTTCTAGCAATTTTTCTCTGACTCTTCCACAAATCCAAGTCAGAATTGAAAATTCCATCTCCCAAAACATCAAAAATTTTCTTGAACTCTTCCCCTTTTGGAAAATTCTCAAAATTTGAGCTCATGATATAGTGCACATTAGCAGGATCTACTGTACCAAGAATGTCCATATTTGCAAACCAAGGGCCTTTTAGCAAAAAAGTACCTCCAGTTCTTGAAAAAACTTCAAAACACCTTTCATGAATTCTATTTACATGGAAAAGAAGGCCCGGAAACATTCCAAGAAATGGCCAATTACATGGTAGGCCACTTCTATCCCCTAAAGCACAGAACACAAAAAAGCAAAAGGTTGCAACAAATATCTCAAAGTAACCTATAGAGGCCATTATAGAAATGAGAGCCATATCTTGCTTAGTGTTGCTATCTTTTGGAAGGTTACTTCATGCTTTATAGATAATTATATTTAGTCTAATTGTAGGCTCAGTTGAATTATTTGATACCTAATCTTGCCACCTTGACGTGTGTATTGAGTGTAGTCAAATTTTTAGGCATGGTAGGGTCATAATAGTTGTAGTCATAATTTGAAGTTTATGAACGACTATTCGGTATATTAAGCTATTATTATGCGCGGGGATTTGAGAAAGGATCAGACTACAAGGATCTATTGTACGCAATGTTATCCTATATTTCTGCGAGAGGTTGTTTCCACGGCTCAGACCTGTGACCTCTGGTCACATGACAACAACTTTATCATTTACGCCAAGGCTTCCCTTAAATTCGAAGCTTATGGATTCAAGAGTTTAGTTCTTTCAAGCTATTTAGTTCTAATTTAATAATTTGAATTATTAAAATATATATTAAGTTCGGATGAACTGACAACCAACACACTAGTTCCGCCCTTGTCTATGGCATAAAATTAATTATTTCACGTTACAAATTAACTATGAAATTTTAGTAAACTATAGCCATACATGGCAATAATTTTATCTTACAAGTGACTTGAATGCTTATCTTTTAATAGAATAGAGTTTCTTGTGGAATTAGACAATGGTTCTCCCAATTTAGTAAATCACTTCAAAATTTAGGATTTTAGAGTTGAAATAGATATTACTTACCTTAGTGCACAACCTTGACGTTAATGTATTTCAGTTTACAGAAAATATAATTCTTTTAGAGCTTTTCTTGTGTCTAATATCTTCATTTGTATACATATTCTTAGTTCTTGTGTCCCTTTCTCAAAAAGGAAGTGAGATTACACGTGGCCAGTGAAACTCAATTTCAGCAGTTCCAGTAATTTCTATTCAACTTCTTGTGTATCCCAGTGGAAGATATCTAATAAAAAAGATCTCAACTAAGATTGTATTATTAGACAAATATATTAATCTATTCTTATTCATATTGCAAGTACAAAACTTACAAGTGTTCAATTGTCACTTAGCAGAGTTCACTCGTTACTTCTTCAAGTTGGTATATATAAGTTGTACTCAGTTATACATATATTATACATAAATTATATACATATTATTTACGAATTATTTTTAATTTAAACGATTAAATGGATAGATATTTATGTACATTTTAATATACATAAAAAAATTTATATACATTTGATATATATATCAAGAAAAAAATTAAAGTTATTATTTACATTTTAGTATATAAACTATATGATATGTTATACACTATGATATACAGAAAGTACAATTAGTTTTGTATTATGCACTTGGATAGAGACAATAATAAATTATAGTAGATAATTATATTTATAATTTCATATTTTAGATATACAAAGAATGAAATGAAAGTTAATATATAAAAAAAGGAAAATAAAGTTGAGATATATATTTTGACATACATTATTTATTATGTATACATTTATTAGTTATGTGATGCTAATAAATAAAATATGAATTAATTCTAGTTAATTAGTAAGTTGAGTTGATAAGTGAGCATGATCAGCCCAATACCACTCTACTTTTACTTGGGCCAGCAAGCCTGGGCCCAGTTGGCGGAAGTAAATACATAGCCATTTTTAGGACTGCTATTTAAGAATTGGCCAGTATTTATTTTGTCTTAAAAATTTGAACTAAAATTTTTCACTTTTGTATCCTGAAAAATTAAACTAGAAAACTGAAATTCAGGACACACTGACTAATTTTTAAATAGCAACCCCCCTAGAATAGCTACCTGGTTTCATTTCTATGCCCCAATTCCGATCTAGTCCCCTTTATAATGAGCCGGATTAGGCCAGATTTGAATAAGAGACGTCAGACCCTAGCCTGCCACTAACCTTTAAAGTGACTCTTAGAGAGTCCGAGCTTTTTAAAAGAAACTAGTATTAGTACCCACACAAATGTTATCAAAGAATATTAAGGATATCAAAGTATGATATGATTTTGAGGCAAATTATGTCATATGATTTAACAAAATCGTAACTGAAAGTACCCAATAATAAAAAAATTATGTATTAACTTAAAAGAATTGTATAATCATCAAATAACTTGTGGATGAAACTTAAATATCATAATTATATAATTAGTGCTACAAACAATCTCAAAATATAACGTGATTCAAAACGAATCAAATAATTCTTTATTTATTATTTTTCTTATCTCATTTGCTATTTTGGTCATCATCATCATTAAAATATTCAATTCCTTCCTACTTGTAACTCGTGATCATAAAGTGATTCATTTGTAAACATATATGTATTTAGAAATAGGCCATATGAGATAAAATTTATCTTGACTTTTAATAATCGCAAAAGAGTAATGCCATAGAAGATTATATTCGCTTAGATTTAAAAGGTTTTGACTCGGATGGAGCAATAATTCTTTTTGATAAGGTAATAGTTTATTAAGTGAGTACCAAAAGTTACACAAGACGGATGGGAATATCCATACAGTAAACTACATCTCCCTAGCAACTCCAAAAAGTCCAAGTATTGATCTATATTTTCTATAAAACTGCTTTTACACCAAAACAAATAAATTATGTAGACACTTATTTTTCACTCTAAAGATATGGTTTTTTGGCCCATCAAAACAAGCACTATTTCTATATAGCCAAATAATCCAGAATATGCAGAGAGGTGTGGTTCAATAAAATCTTAGCAGAGAGGTATTGTGATGATCACTTTTTCTTTAACACATTTTCTGATAAAATCTTAGCTTAAGTAACTTGATTATAAGTTTTAAAATGATTAACATCGTGTTATTACCAAATACTATATTTGGAGTTATGTATATACTCATTTTTATAGCAAAAATTATATCTTATTTAGTAGACTATTATATCATTTGTTCATTTTATTATTTACAAATGACTTATATTTTCTTACATCTTTGTTTATCCTTTTCTTCCCTTCAATACTTTTATCTTTTCTAAGGAATAAACTAGTAGTTTTTACCTTTACAAATGCAGAGATCCAGAACTTGAACTTAATAATTTTTCTTGTGTTATATTAGTAATAACTATGGGTGAAGTGTTTCATGAATTTATTTTAGCATTATTTTTAATAATTACAAATTTTGTTATATTTCTAAAATTTTAATGAGTTGCTTGTCACTTGACCTAATCTTTACCATTACTCACCTTTTAATTAATATAGATAAATATGAATTTTTTTACTCCTGAAATTTATTCTTTTTATTATTTAAAGTTATCAATAATATTTTGAGTATTTTTCTAAGTCAATCTAAAGAATAATGAGCCTCGTACTATCTCTAATTTCCTCTCTTAACTATTTGACGTGCGGCCCCGACTCATACGTTATAGACCTTCTTTGCTTAAATTATAGATAAAGTAAGCAGTGAAGCAAAATTTCCTCAAAGTCTTAGAATAAGAGCGCCATGCACATTCCTTGGTGTTGCTCCTGCACTACATGGAAATAATTAGTAGGAGTTAAAAATAATGGATTTAACTATTACATACTATAATTGTGTAAATAATTTTTTATTTTAACCGGTTATAATAAATTATTCATTTTATGCACAGGCCGTTAATTTAACATGTAAGATTTTGCTTAATTATAAAAAAGTAAAAATTAAAACATGATTAATGTAACATCTTTGCTTACATCTTCGTATAAGCCAATCAGCTTATGACATGGCACCGAATTTAGAAAATCCTACTTTTCAAGACTATTAGATCATATTGTTTTTAACAAATTCAATTACTGTTTTATTTCTTAATGCAGTTTGCAGAATAACAAAATCTATACGAAATTACTGAATATGAATTATATGATAATCGAATAACTTATTCTTTTCTTAATTTTTTTTTTTATATTATCCATTATTTGTATTATCATTTGCTGGTGACTTTTTCTTTACTTGTCACTTGGCTTAAAATTTTATTTACTTATTTTGACTTTACCTATTAAGATTTTAGCTAAGTGAAAATTCATTTTATGACTTTTCTTACCATAGTTCAATGTTTTAAATACTTTCTCAACTCAAAATTAAATAAGTTTTATCCTTCTGTATTTTTACACTGATTTATTTATTTAATATTTTTAGAATTAATTTCAAATTCTAGTTCACGATTCTTCCTAACCAGATCTAACTATGCTTCCTTAATGTTTTCTAATGCTTGAGATAGAGTTTTTAAAATATCTGCAATATTAATAAATCTTATTCAGTTGCTCTTCAATTTTCTATCAAATTATAACTTTTTCCTTTCCCATTCACACATCCACTTCCTCTGTTTTTTTCATCTATTATTAATTTATAATTTTCAATTGGATATCTGGGTTATAAATATTCATATTTAACTAAATTTTGAAAATGTTATTTATATATCTACATCTTACTTCTGTAAATATATAAATTAAAACAGTGTGATTAAATTTTATATTTCATTATTAATAGGTAAAATCATAAAATTTTTAGTTAGAGACACTACAACAAAAGTGATATTTAGCTAATAAATTAGTAGCTACGGCACAAAATTTGTCACTAATTATTTACTTTTCGTGATAAAAATTATATTTCGTCTTTAAATACACGAGCCACATATTTTTAGTGAGGAAACACAAATTTTCGTAGCAAAGTTTTGTTCACTGAAATTTTTCACCAAAAATTGAGTTGGCACCAATTATTAAGTAATATTAGCCACGAATTTGAAATTATTAGCAGCATATTATTTTGTCACTAAGTAATGTATCCAATTAGTGACGAAACATTATTTGTCTTAAAATTAATTAAATTTTGGACGCTAAATTTTATTAATTGAAAACTTTCATTTAAAATAATATTCTTCACCATCATTATTCATGCTCTTTCAAAAAATATTTATCTTTCACTTTAAATTTTCTTTTATAGTATTTCAATCTAAACTCAAAATTTTATTATATTATAGGTCTTATTAGTTTCAACACATTTTTATGGCTTATAGTATCTTAAGAGTAATAACTTTAATAAAATAAGGCAATGTGTTCTTTTTAGAAACTATTATGTAATTTAATTGTCACGATCAAAATCCACTATAGGTTGTGATGGAGCCCAACATCGCCGTTAGGCAAGTCAACATTGAACTATCACGTTAATTGTTCATTTTATTACTTTCGAAATCATAAACTTATTTAAGTAGAGAAATTCACGCATTTAAAACCATCGGTACATACATAATTTGTAAGACATAAAAATAAAAGGTGACAATAATATGCAAATCCGTAAACATCAACTAGAATATCCCAAGACTCGGTGTCACAAGTGTATGAACATTCACTAAGGAGTACAATAATAATACAACATCTGTCTGGAATGTAAATTAGACAGGATAAAGTAAATAATACGATGGAGACTCTGTGGGTTGCGATGCGTAGCCCGGAATGCAGCTCACCATAAAGCCTCCTCAGCAGCTGCACCTACGAGCCAAGATGACCACCAAATAAACCTGTCAGCTTCTGCACATTTAGTGCAAAAGTGTAGCGTGAGTAAGTAAATCAACGTGTACCCAGTAAGTATCTAGCCTAACCCTAGAGAAGTAGTGACTAGGGGTCGATATCGACACTTACTAGTGGTCTAGTAAATCAGTATGATAATTCATAAACAGATATGAAGCACAATGGTAATAATGAGGTAAAACGATAACTAACATAATCCTCCAGCATTTCTTTTGACAATATAAGTCTCTCAAATCTCTTATGCTATTTCAACAGATCAGGAATATCAAATGCAATCTCAAACAAATAAGGAATGTTATATAAATTCCATGCCCGAATAAAAGGGGAATCTCATGTATAATCTCATGTATATCCGGATTGCTAGCGGTATCGCGCACGATTATACCGAGGTCATACGGCCTGATCCAGAGTGGTGTGTACACTGGCGAGGGTCAACCGACGCAAACCAGTGATGCATCACAATATACTGCGGAGGCGTTCGGCCTGATCCACAGGAAAGGAAGAAACTTATCGAATTACGAGTCACGTGCTTACAACACAGGTGCAGGAGCATAAAGTAAACATGACCTTTACCTTTTGTCAAATATCTCGCCAAGCAAATCAAGGTGATAAAGCTAGGCCTAATATATTTCGAAATCAATTTCAATTATAAGTTCATTTAATTAAGCTAACAAAATGAGTTCAAATAATTTAAAAATTACATGATAAAGTCCAAGTATACTCGGACATAAACATGCTTTTAGCTACGTGTGGACTCTCATCATCTTGTGCATACGTAGCATACACAACTAGTAGCATATAACAATTTTAATACATACAGGGTAGTTTTTCCCTCACAAAGTTAGACATGAGGCTTACCTCGCTCCGTAGTTCCAATAACCGGCTCCAATGCCTCTCAAACTCCTTAATTCAAAGCCAAATGATCCGAAACTAGTCAAACAACATGCAAATCAATCAAAATATACTCCAACACCCATAATTAATTAATTTATAATAATTTTCAACTCCGCTCGAAAAGTCAACAAAGTCAACCCTTGGGCCCACGTGCCCGGATTCTGAATTTTTTTGAAGATAATCATTACCCATAACACCATGTACTCAAATATATAATTTATTCCTAAATCCATGTCCAATTTCGTGGCCAAAATCCAAAAATACCAAATTCTAGGTTTTCTACCAAAATCCCACAATTTCCATAACTTTTCATGTTTTAAATCCACATATAATCCATGTATTTAACTCACAATGTGTAGAAATCTCTTACCTCAATATTAATGATGAAAATGGCTCCTCTAAATTGCCCAAAAATCTCCTAAGCAAGAGAGAAATGAGTTGAAAATGAGAAAATCCCGACCTTGGAAGCTTATAATCTGCCCAGGCGCCCTTCTTCGCGAACACGGCAAGTCTCTCGTGTTTGTGAAGCACAACTAGCTTCTGCTCCCAAATCCTTCTTCGCGATTGTGAAGACAAGCTTGCGAATGCAATGCCTTACCAGGCCTGACCATCCAAACACGGTTTCATCCTCGCGCACGCGTAGGCCAAGAGTCCCAGGCCCGATTACTCTTACGCGATCGCGACCTGGCATTTGAGAACGTGGAGCACCACGCGACAACCCCACCGCAAACGCATAGAACAAAAGGCACCCAGCTCAATTCTTTCTCCACGAACGCGTGAGACCCTTCGCGTTCGCGAAGAGCAAAACCAGCACCAACAAACCAGCAACAATAAATCTTCCCAACTTGGTCCGAAACACACCCGAGGCCCCCGAGACCTTGTCCAATCATACCAACAAGTCTCAATACCTTATATAAACTTATTCAAAGGCTCGAAACGCCGCGAATAACATTACAATCACGAATCTATGATCAAATCCTTCTTTCAATTTCCAAACATTCAAACCTCGATGAACATATCCGAATCATACTTAAAGATTCCGGAATGATGCAAGATTTTACACACAAGTTACAAATATCTATTGCAAGGCTCGGAGCCCCAAACAGACATCGATAATACCAAAATCTACTTCAAATCAAACTTAGAAAATTCTAAAACTTTGAAAATGCCAACTTTCCATAATAAGCGCCGAAATACTCCCGGACCACCCGATACTCAACTCAATTATATGCCTAAGTCCGAAATCATCATACGAACCTATTGGAACCTTGAAATCCCGATTCAGAGATCGTTTTCTCAAAAGTCAAACCTCGGTCAACTCTTCCAACTTAAAGTTTCCAAATTGAGAATTTTTCGTCCGAATCAACTCCGAACTTCCCAACATTCAATTCCGACTACGCGTACAAGTCATAAAAACATGAAGTGAGGCTACTCAAGGCCTCAAACCGACGAATCACAAGTTAGAGCTCAAAATGACCGGTCGAGTCGTTACATTCTCCCCCACTTAAACATATGTTCGTCCTCGAACGTACCAAGAACTGCTCCGGACTTGCCCAAAATCGTTGTTTAACACATTGTGCACCTACTCGTGCCACCACAACCCATATTACCGCATTAGCCCGAGCCGGACTGAAGATCCTTCTAGTGATCGTAGCCCTCAAGCCTTAGAACCAAATTCCAACATCTAGAATTCTCGACCAGGTTTGATTCTAACATACGAACGCTACAACAATCTCTACACACTGTACCAAAACATGATCATGCACCCATGCTGAAATCACACCATGCACCATATAAGTTGTATGCCCATAATAACATCCTCCAACCACAATAGCTGACATTTTACGAATTCGATGCCCGTAATACACCTCATAATGCATATAAGCCCTTTTCCAACTCGCGCAATACTTCCATGACGAAAGAGACCCGTAGAAGCTCATAACCGCCTACCGAAACAATAAATTATAGGGCCTCTCTGCTTGACAAGAGCCATTGTCTCATTCTGAACTAAATGATGATGTTTTATCTTTAATATACCTTACATGAATCTGATCGCACTGATCTCAGGTCCAATAACCTCATATCAACCAGTACAAGTTGCTCGGGCAATAAGCCACCTCAAACACCATCTAAAATCTGATACAGCGTCATCAATGCGCCAACAAGCTACAACTCCAATATGACCCATGAGTAAGAACGAACTCTGGCAAGGAACTACCCAGCCAACGTCACGAATAAAATGGCCGAAAAAATGCTATGAAGCTATCTAAGAGATGAGAAACAAGGCACACAACATAAAAAAAAATAAGTATAAGGAGCTGTCTCAACCTTTCACTGTTGTGGCGTGCAACCCGATCCACACCTGACACCGTTGCGGCGTGCAACCCTATCCAAACATAATACCGTTACGGCGTACAACCCAATCCAAACATGATACCGTGGCAGCGTGCCACCCGATCCACACATGACAATCAATAAGGAAATATCCATAAATCCATAATGCTCATACCCACAAAATGCTCGAATATCGATCACAAGCACGCCAAATGCATAAATACAACCCCGAGGAGATGGATAGCATCGTGTGCTACCAAAAACCCAAGCACGACAAAGGTGAAATAAATGACCTGCATCTCGAGAGCCATCTTGCTCATATAACACCACAAGCTACACGAGATCACAACACATATGCGAATAATCAAGCTGCCTCACAACCCACATGGAATAATAGAGTATTACATAGAATAGTTGACGCCAGGGATAATATCCAACGACTGAAGACTCCCTCATAAGCAATGCTATGCTAAATGAACACATTCGACCTGATGTAGAGCACACATTCACATTAGACCCACCAAACTCCCACAGTCCACTTTGCCGCTGATGCTCATACTGGGCTAATAACCTTTCAAGGATCCACAATGGCCCTATTCATGACACACACGAGTAGCTGTCCAATCCGGAACAAACTCCCACAGTCCACAACAAAAGGAATACAGCGCCTTTCAGGCATAAACTCTCACATTAGCGGCATTACCAGAATCTCCGTACTTGGTTTCAATTTATATCAATAAAGTGACTAACATGTCACAGTTATACGATCTTTCGGTGGGATATGCTCCCACGACCTTCCGCACCAGGTAGCAAAGTATGCACCTCCATACCACCAACTATACTAATTCTGTAAAGCAAATCAAGAGTCCGCAAATTAATATATAGTGCCTCTTACACAGGACACCATTCTCAGGCAACACTAAGATGGCACCGACATACTTTGAACATCTGAAATCTTCCCCCGCTCCTTCGAGCTCGTGACATTCTTATCAACACTGAACTGCAACCTTAATCCTCAACTTTTAATTTCCATACCGCTCACTGCACCTATCATGCCGTTATGTGAGAGTACAAGAGTTTCATCATAACCCTTGAACCACTGGTAGAATAAACACTTCATCGAATAGAACCTTTTTACTCCACTTATTTCAGAAAAGTAATTGCAACACGCAACCGAACATAACCGTAGAAAATACAGATATCAAGTCGTGGTCTAAACTGCCATAACTCTTCCGGGATTTATTTACACATGAAAAGGCCATCAGAATCAAATACCTCCAATCAATCAAATTGCTGTGGCTGTTAAGCCCACACATACAACCACGAACCACATGTATAACTTAATACACTGAAGGGACTGATCATTTTCACCACCATGCTGATCAAACCATTATGAACTGACTCGACTTCTTCCAATTTACTTTTGACTTACTCTGAAATAATAGTTCTATTCAAACCCATAACGGACCTCAAACAACACTCATCCCAAGTGACCCCAAATCACGAGACCACATCGCCTCAACACCTATAAGCCATCTCATACCCTCCTCATGCACTCATTAGTATCTCCAACCGGTACCCCGTTCTAAAAGATCTTTTACGAATTAGAAGTTGTTTCCTTCCATCTCTCTAACATCGCACCGCTGACCCCCGGTGCTAACATAGAAACTCTCCAAGTCCCTTTCATATTCCACTGCAAAAACTCAATCCTTAACCACACAACAGACCGAAATATCCTTAGACACCGCACTTTAATTCTTGAACGCACTAGAACCATTGTTGAGAGTCACCCACTCTGACCTGGTCCCGAATATAACCAAACTCTAATGCTCTGTTAGCACATGAACACTCTCAAGGAAGCAACTGGATGAATTATTTTCCTTGTACATCACATCCACAAGAAGCACTGAGTCATCCAAAACTTGTACATAAATCAATAAGGCAAAATATAGCATGCATTCCTCAAGTCCTATGTCCGAATTACCCCTAATGTTTTCTTTTCTTAGTCATAAATAATCCATCAATGCACCGATAATCGAAAATCACACAGACACACAACCTCGTGACCCAATCGTAGACAGTGGGCTCCCCCACTTAGCTTTAAGCTACAATCACATAAATCTAGAACCCATAATGATTCCTCCTTCTCAATTACCATGATTTCGCACCGTTAACCCGCCAAATTTCTCGTAATCTCTTGTTAAACGTTTCATGAAAATTCTAAATTATCAGCCAAAATCACACATTCGACCTCCTGACAGTCGTACCATCTTCTTCAAGCGATCCAAGCTCACATCGCAGTACATGTCTCCCGCTAGGTAGAAAGTAGAACTCTTCATCGAAACTTAATTAAAATCACGCAACCACTAACCTGCTCACAGGACATAGCTCACATGTGGAATTCCATATCGACATCTTCCAATGACGTCGTCCCGAGTATAACTACCACGATATCAGCAAAACCCTCCTAAAGCCATGCTCGTCCATCGGCTGTAAGAGTCTATTCATTCCCCATTAGCATCAACTGGAGGTCCAACTATACGTTCTAAAACTTGAAGTCATGTTGCAGCTCAAAACGATAATCAAGCTTTCACACCTCTCTTAATTCCAAGCAACCTCTTTTCCGTCATATTTAAACCCCTTCAGTATAGTAGCCACCATCCCAAATGAAATTCATAAACTTAGTCATTGTCCACCATGATCCCCAAATTGCTCTAAACTTTCTCAAAGCAATGTGGTTGTCCAACCAAAGAATCCATACGCTACTCTGTCACTTCCACTTCGGTTAAACCATCTCCTTAAGAAACTACTCGCTCTCTGTTGTTCATACTTGAACTTCTAACAATTCAACTATCATGAGACTCCTCCCACCTTGTCCTTCCTCATCCTTTGGTGCCAAATGCCAAATCAAATCATAATCTATCTTTGTAGCTCCAGAATAGATAAATTGCCACCAACTCTGAGCCTCCATAAAGATCATCTCTCTTGAGCCATCAATATTATAAATACTGATTTGACTTTAGGGCCGCCATACACCGCCATCTCTGATTACCGCTGCTTAGGCACCATTCCATAACATCCTGCCTCGAAGACAAGTCAAAGGAGACAATAACACCAATGAGCCTTAAAACGTTCTAAACAAGGACGATGACACCACATTATAAATGAGAATGCTATCCAGTTCGAAAATATCAAGCCTCACTACCCCGTCAACCAAGGCCTGATCATCCATAATCCCATTGCTTTTGCTCCGCTAGAATTAAATGCCGAACCTCTAAACCATGAACCCAGAAATCCTCTTTTCGAGTCATTCACTATCGCGACACATAAATAAGCACCCTACTATTTACATCAACACTGCACGATAACCACGCATGAACATCATAATACACTGTGCATAGCCGTAAAACGTAGGCAATACTAACATTGTGCCGAAATAACAGAACTCCCCTCCACGAGGCGACAATAATAGCCCGCCCAAACACGCACGGGGAAAATATCCTGCACCATATCACTACAACTCTTTGATGCCCAATTGATAACAAGCGCTCAACATCGTATAAGAATGAGTAAGAAGGAAATGAAGGCATAAGCTTCAATGAGATCAAATTGCACGACGAGGGATCAAGAAGGGAAGTGATCCTACCTGTCACGCCCCGACCTCGGGGAGCACAACCGACACTCAACCGAGATAACCTCGGCCGAGCAAGCCTGTTAGGTTTCCTTCTACCCAAATTCATCCATGAATAATGAGAAAATATATTTCATTAATTAAACACTGAGGGGATTTCATTAACAACCCCAACTTCAATTTCCATTATTTACTCCATTTTTAAGTCTCGAAAGACTCCACAATCTATTTCCATTTCTCAAAAGAAATTCATTTACGGTTTCTAAAATATTACAAGTTTATAGATATAATAAAAAACGTGTTTGCCAAATACCATATTCTAGTTCAATTCCCAACATTAAACACCACTTACAACTTGTCTAAGGAGCCTCTAAGTACAACAGAAGTGAAGAATGAAAGTGCCGGCAATAAGGCCCCGGCTATACGTCGAAGCACAAAATACAACATCAAATGGCATAAAGCCCGGAATAGAGTAGGGCTCACCAAAACCTGCTGATTAGAGAGTGACCGCTAATGAGGACCAAAGCTGCCTGACTGATGAACCACCTGCATCCATTGAAATGCAGCGCCCCCGCCAAATGGGAAGTTAGTACATGTGGAATAGTACTAGCATGAAAGCTAAATGTTCTCTTTCGAAATAGAATGGCAATAACAAAAGGGGAAACACCATCGAGAAACAAGTAAGAATCAATGATATCCAAATGCCAAGTTAAAACATAACAATTTTCATTATACAAAAAATAATATTATTTTTGGTTGGGAGATCTTTAGCACCGATATACCACGGTTCACAATATCACCGTACTTTTAGCACGGGGTCCGATCACGACCCAATCGGCTAGGCCGTCTCATCCGAGATATCAACCACATCACAATCTCGATCACAATTTCAATTATAATTTCCAGCACAATCACCACCATGTGTGCGGCATGACGCCTGATCACGACCCAATCGGTTAGGACATCTCACCACAGTACCGTGTGGATCGACATCATCCTTTTCTATCAATCATCATTAAGGGGAATAATTTTATCACATCAATCTCATCCCAAAAAAGGGGAATAATTTTATCACATCAATCTCATCCCAAAAAAGGGGAATAATTTTATCACATCAATCTCATCCCAAATAAGGGGAATAATCACAATCCACTCCTACACCGGCACGTGTAGTTTCGGGGTTAGGTTATTTCAACCTACCCTTCCTTAGTGACTATCGATACTCCCAAAAATATTTTTGATTTGCATACAAAGGAAACAGAAGTACAAATTGCATTTTACCTCATAATCTTTCATACCGTATAGAGCTTCATTAGTACTTTCAGCTACTTACAACATTATGATTTCACTGGCTCTCTTGGCCATACATATGATTCATCATTCATGGCACGGTGGCCGTATTTCATATTCCACACTTTCATTTCTTTTCTTTTATGGATCGTCATCATAAATATCAACATATATAATATTCCATAACTCAAAACTTTAAGTTCATTAGAAATGAAGAATTTAAGCACAATAGATTTCTTTACAAGAAATGGAGTAAAATGATTGGCAATCGATGCGCAAGTTAAAATCATAAAAAAGTAATACACCATTTATTCTTGAAATACTTTTCCCCAAAAAGGAAAATACACAATTTCCACTCACAAATATGTAAGAACGCAAAACACATTGAAAATACTCACAAAGCATATCATTAGTTAAAACAACCACATTGGGGCATGACTTGAGGACATAATCTTTTAGGAAAATCTACAGTAATTTTGGAACAGTTAAATCAAGGCTCATTTCATAATCTTTCTCACATCATCTCATTTCATTGGCACCTCTAGCCACAAGTATAACTTTCATTCTTGGCACGGTGGCCACACTTTATATCTTCAACTCACTTTTTTTCACTTTCGAGCATCTTATAGATTATCAACAACAAGACATTTCCAATCAAGACTTTAGGTACACATATGAGCAATTAAGAGTCTTAAGCATATCGAGTTTTTCTCACACAATTTGACATACTAGCTTTCATTTGGAACACGACTCAAAGCCATAACATTTTAATATACAACCCGTGCTTTGAACATATATCTTTCAACATAAGGCTCATTCGGAATAGCCAAGTTTATAAGGAATAACTCGGAACATAGGAATTAGGAACTTGAGCCAACCATACTTGAAACTTACGGGAACAACATGGAGTTCAATTCTAAGAGAGTAGTTTAGCCAGCATACTTAGAATTCACCCCTTAATATACTACGACGTTCCACCACACTGAAAAACTTCATTATACAATAATGCGACACAATTGCACCAATTTTAGCAAGATTTTATACTTTAAACATTAAGACTTTTTATCAAACATCTAGTATGCTTATCTTTCTACAACCTCCTTCAATGGAATTTCTTCACCTACAACCACCTTTCACATTAATGATTCACCTCACAATCATCTCTAGGCCATTTACAACTTCCATTACCACATACATGCCCAACAATTCACTCCCAATCCATAAATCTTATCAATTAATTCATTTTACAATCTCTACAATACTAACACAACCTAGGTTAGGCATTTGTGGCCTCCAATCACCATCCCTAAGTCCTTACACATATTTCATACATAAATAATCACCATGAATTAGTTAGAGATGGTGGACATACCTCTTGTAGTGAGACTCTTGAAAATCCCAACTTGCAGGGTTCTTGACCAAATTAGGGATTTGAATGGAAAACTATGGATCTTCAATATTAATCCTAGTTAATATAAGTGTTTAGGAGTTGTAATCAACTCAAAATTACTCCAAAAACATTATCTTGGTTCATGGGACAGAAGTGTTGCACGGATTTCCCTTGATATGTAAGCCCTAGCTCAAAGAAATGACTTAGCCCCTCTCTCTACCCGGCCTTGGGGGTATTTAATGGGCTCTTATATGTGCAGTCGCACACCTGGGAAACTGATCGCCACATCGGCCGCACACATGAGGCAGAAACTCCCTAATATGCGCGGCCATGCATTCTGGGTGCACATATGGCATAGGTCTGGTAAAATGGCCATAACTTTCTGTATCCATATCCAAATAACAGACGGTTTGATGCGTCGGAAACTAGACTCAGAGGGAGCTTTAATTTGATAAGTATGTCACCACCTAAATCTTTATATTGCGGGAGTTTTATTCGTTTGAAGTCGGGTCTTGTGCTAATTGAAACAACATTTCCACTTGTTCCACACAAGTTCTTGCCATTCACAAAACTCCTTAATATGTTCTAACACACCTTTAATACTCGAAGACGTTATTGCCGATTACCATTGGCTCACTTTAAAATCTTAAGGCATTAGGAAATTCTTAATGGGGCCTTACACTACCAACCCTGTAGTCTCTCGATGATATGTACAAATGTCTCCGTACCGATCCGCAAGACTCTACTAGACTCGCTCATGACCCGGGAGACCCAAGTGAACCTAGAGTTCTGATACCAAGTTGTCGCAACTCAAAACTCACTATAGGCCGTGATGGCGCCCAACATCGCCGTTATGCAAGCCAATAGTAAACTATCATGTTAATTGTTCATTTTATTACTTTCGAATTATAAACTTATTTTTAAGTAAAAAATTCACGCATTTAAAACCATGGGTAAATACATAATTTTTAAAACATAAAAGGTGATAATAATATGCAAATCCGTAAAGATTAACTAGAATATCCCAAAGCCCGGTGTCACAAGTGCATGGGCATTTACTAAGGAATATAATAATTATACAACATCTGTCTGGAATATAAATTAGACAGGATAAAGTAAATAATATGATGGAGACTCTATGGGCTGCGATGCGTAACCTGGAATGCAGCTCACCATAAAGCCTCCTTAGCAGCTGCACTTACGTGCCAAGATGACCACAAAATAAACATGTCAGATCCTACCTATTTAGTGTAGAAATGTAGCATGAGTACATGTCACGACCCCAATTTCCCTCCGTAGGATGTCATGATGGCATCTAGTCTCTAAGACTAGGTAAGCCTAACAAGCATGCAGAATAATTGAAATAATAATCTAAAAGCTCAAAACTCCAGCAACTATATAAAGTAAAAATTGCAACTCAAAGTATACAACTCCCAAAACCCGGTACATACAAGTCATAAACTCTAGATACAATGTCGATATCCTAAACATCACTCTCTATCAAAACATAAAGAAACAAGGAAAAGACGGGATAGAAGGGGACTCCAAGGCCTGCGGACGCGGGCAGGTGTACTTTGAATTCTCCAAGTAGCAGCACCACACTCTAATATGGATGATGCACATGGATTTGCACAAAAATATGTGCAGAAGCGTAGTATGAGTACACTACAACGGTACCTAGTAAGTGCCAAGCCTAACCTCGGCAGAGTAGCGACGAGGTCAGGTTAGGGCCCTACTGGGACTAATAAGATACAAGGCAGAAGATATAATGATATAATAAAGTGACAGGGAAGTGTAACAATAGAAATTTACAATAGGTAACAAAACGGAATCAAGAAGACAAATACAACACATAAGGAAGCAAGAATCCTAGAAGTTAAGGAACAACAACAAACAATACAACAAGTAGAGGAAATCAGCAGGGGAACTCCCGAGAAACTGCCTCATAGTCCCAAAAGTAAATATCTCACAATCTTTCCTTATAATAATAACCGCACGACAGAATCTCATGCCACAATAATAATGTGCACGGCAGAAACCTCGTGCCACAATAACAATCCGCACGACAGAAACCTCATGCCACAATAACAATCCGCACAGCATAAACCTCGTGCCACAATAACAATCCGCACGGCAGAAACGTTGTGCAACAATAACAATCTACACGGCAGAAACCTCGTGCCACAATAATAATCCGCACGGCAGAAACCTCGTGCCACAATAACAATCCGCACGGCAGAAACCTCGTGCCACAATAACAATCCGCATGGCAGAAACCTCGTGCCACAACCAAACAATCACTTCAACAATAATCACGAAAACCAAAATATAACAAATGAAACAATGATATTTCAAGCAAAAAGTTTCACCGTTAAATAATGAATACAGAATCAAGGAAGCATGTAATTCAACTAAGCATGTTGTACAAATTGCAAATAAGAGATGAGACACGTAGACATATGAAATTAGGCTAAACATGATGAATACACATGCTAGAGTAACTCAATTAAGGAAATAAAAGGAAACTACTCAGCAAAAATCGGATTTCAACATTTAGCCCAAGTACACACTCGTCAGCTTGCATACACGGCCTTTGCATACTGCAAATTACCATAACCATACCAAATCCTAAGGGGAATTTCCCCCACACGAGGTTAGATAAGTTACTTACCTCAAACACACTCAATCAATCAATAAGAAGGTCTTTCCCTCGATTTTCTGACTCCGAACGGCTCAAATCTAGCTCAAAATATATTACATGCTATAAATATAACTATAAGAAACTAATCTAACTAATAAAATTATGATTTTAGCAAAGAATTAAAAAATCACTCCAAAAAGTCAACCCGGGCCCACATCTCGGAACCCGACCAAAATTATAAAATCTGAACCCCCATCGAATCCAACCATACAAGAATTATTCAAATCCAATCCCATTTCGCCTTCCAAAACTCAAGAATTTGGTCTAAGAACTTTACACCTTTTTTCCCAAATTTTTTTAACACAAATCCTTAATTAAATGAAGAAATCGAAGATAGATTAATGTAATTTAACCAAAAACGAGTTAGGAACTCTTACCCCATTAATCCCTCTGAATATTTCCCAAAATGTCGCCTAAATCCGAGCTCTCAAGTCCAAATAGAGAAAAATGACATAAACCCTTGATTTTGGAATTTTAATCTGCTGCCCAGGTATTCTTACTTCGCGAACGCGGAAATTGCCTTCCATTCGCGAAGCACAAAAATGCTACTGACCAATTTTCCTCTTACGTGAATGCGAGGGTCCATTCGCGAACACGGTGCAAACGATCCACCAGCTTCGCTATCGCTAAGCCTACTACGCGAACGCGTAGACCAAACACAGGAGTCTACCTAGGCTGTCTTTCCTCTTCGCAAACGCGGATCCCAGTCTGTGATCGTAGGCACAAGGACCTGCCCCTTCACGAACGCATGGCCTCCTCCACGAACGCGAAGGGTAAAATTCCAGCAAAACTCAGACTACCCTATGTGAACGCAGGAGAATCATTGCGAACGCGTAGAAGGACGCCAGAAATGGGAAAAACTAACAACTTCAAAAATTCCTCAAAGTTCCGAAATGCACTGAACATGGTTCGAATCACACCCGAGGCCCCCGGGACCTCAGCCAACTATACCAACAAGTCCTAAAACACATAAAGGACCTACTCGAGGCCAAAGACCACATCAAAAAATGCTAAAAACACGGATTGCACATCGATTTAGGCCTAATGAACTTTAGAACTTCTAACTTCTACATTTGATGCCGAAACCTATCAAATAACGTCTGATTGACCCTAAAGTTTTCACACAAGTCATAATTGACATTACGGAGCTATTCCAACTTCTGAAATTCGACCCTGATATCCAAAAAGTTCACTCCTGGTCAAAACTCCTAAAATTCCACCAATTTCCAACTTTTGGCAATTAACGCCGGAGTGACCTACGGACCTCCAAATCAACATACGGATACGCTCCTAAGACCAAAATCACCATAAGGAGCTATTGGAACCATCGAAACTCCATTACGGAGTCGTCTTCACACAAGTCAAACTACAGTCAAGTCCTACGATTTATACTTCCATTTTTAGGGACTATGTGTCCATTTCACTCCGAAACTCACCCGAACTCGATGCCAAGCACCCCAGCAAGTCACATAACCACAAAATAAAGTATAGGGAGCAATAAATAGGGGATCAGGCTACTACTCTCAAAATGACCGGCTGGGTCGTTACATCCTCCCCCTTTTAAAATAATATTCGTCCTCGAACGAGTATAGAGACATGCTAGAAGTGGTGAAAATATGAGGTTAACGACTACACATATCATGCTCAGTTTCCCAAATCGCCTCCTCGACTGGCTGATCCCTCCACTGAACCTTCACTGAGGCGATGTTCTTCGACCTCAACTTTTGAACCTGCCTGTCCAAAATGGCCACCGACTCCTCAACATAAGATAGATCCTTGTCCAACTAGAGAGAGCTAAAGTCTAACACATGAGATGGATCACCGTGATACTTCCGGAGCATGAAAACATGGAACACTGGATGAACTACAGAGAGAGTAGGTGGTAGTGCAAGTCTGCAAGCCACCTCTCCAACCCTCTCAAGAATCTCAAAAGGCCCGATATACCTAGGGCTCAACTTGTCTTTCCTGCCAAACCTCATAACACCCCTCATGGGCGAAACCTGGAGCAAGACCCGCTCCCCAACCATGAATGCCACGCCACGAACCTTTCGATCCACATAACCTTTCTGTGTGGATTTGGCTGTAAGAAGTCGATCTTGAATCAATTTAACCTTTTCCAAAGCATCCTGAACCAAGTCTATACCCAATAGTCTAGCCTCACCTGGATCAAACTAATCCACCATGGATCGTGCACCGCCTACCATACAAAGCCTCATACGGGCCATCTGAATGCTCGACTGATAACTATTGTTGCAGGCAAACTCCGCAGTGGCAAGAACTGATCCCAAGGACCCCTAAAATCCATCACACACGCACGAAGCATATTCTCCAATATCTGAATAGTGCGCTCGGACTGTCCGTCTGAGGGTGAAATGTTATACTCAACTCCACCTGCGTGCCCAACTTATGCTGTACGGCTCTCCAAAATCGCGATGTAAACTGGGTACCCCTATCAGAGATGATAGATACCAATATGCCATAAAGTCTGATAATTTCGGGAATATAAACCTGAGTCAGCTGCTCTGAAGAGTAAGTGGTCACTACTGGAATGAAATGAGCTGACTTGGTCAATCTATCCAAAATCACCCATATTGCATCGAACTTCCTCTAAGTCTGTGGAGCCCAACAACAAAATCCATAGTGATCCGCTCCCATTTCCACTCCAAAATCTCTAGCTTTTGAAGTAATCTACCTTGCCGCTGATGCTCATACTTCACCTATTGACAATTTAGGCATCGAGCTACATACTCCACTATGTCCTTCGTCATTCTCCTCCACCAATGATTCTGCCTCAGGTCTTGATACATCTTCACCGCACCTGGATGAATGGAGTACCGCGAACTGTGAGCCTCCTGGAGAATTAACTCACGCAAACAGTCTACATTGGGCACACATAGCATGTCCTGCATCCGTAATACACCATCATCTCCAATAGTGACCTCCTTGGTATCACCGTGCTGAACCGTGTCCTTAAGGACAAGCAAATGGGGATCATCATACTGACGCTCAATAATATGATCATAAAGAGAAGACTGAGAAACCACACAAGCAAAAAATCGGCTCGGCTCAGAAACATCCAATCTAACAAACTGGTTGGCCTAGCCTGAACATCCAAGGCTAATGGCCTCTCTGTTGCCGGTGGATATGCTAAGCTGCCCAAACTCTCCGCCTTGCAACTCAAGGCATTGGCCACCACATTGGCCTTCAGGGGGTGATATGGAATGGTGATATCATAGTCTTTAAGCAACTCTAACCACCTCCGTTGCCGCAAGTTAAAATCTTTCTATTTGAATAGATGCTGTAGACTTCGGTGATCGATGTAGACCTCACAAAGGACAACATACAAATAGTGCCGTTAGATCTTCAAGGCATGAACAATAGATGCTAACTCGAGGTCATGAACATGATCGTTCTTCTCATGAACCTTCAGCTGTCTAGACGCGTAGGCAATCACCCTACCATCCTGCATCAACACCGCGCCGAGACCAATGCGCGACGCATCACAATACATCGTATAGGACCCCGAACTAGTAGGCAATACCAACACTGGGGCTGTAGTCAAAGCAGGCTAGAGCTTTTGAAAGCTCTCCTCACACTCCTCGATCCACCTGAATGGAGCACCCTTCTGAGTCAGCCTGGTCATAGCTGCTGCAGTGGACGAGAAACCCTCTACAAATCAACGGTAATACCCCGCTAGGCCAAGAAAACTCCGGATATCCGTAGCTAAAGACAATGTGGGCCAACTCTATACTCCTTCAATCTTCTTTGGATATACCTTGATCCCTTCACTGGATACTACATGACCCAAAAATGCAACTAAATCTATCCAGAATTCACACTTTGAAAATTTTTCATATAACTTCTTTTCTCTCAAGGTCTGAAGCACAATCCTCAGGTGCTGCTCATGATCCTCTCGGCTCCGGGAGTACACTAGAATGTCGTCAATAAACACAATCACGAACGAGTCAAGATAGGGCTGAAATACACTGTTCATCAAGTGCATGAATGCTGCTGGGGCGTTGGTCAGCCCAAAAGACATCATAAGGAACTCGAAATGACCATACTGAGTCCTGAAAGCAGTCTTCGGGATATCTGGCCCCCGAATCTTCAACTTATGATAGCCTGAACGCAAGTCGATCTTAGAGAACACTCTGGCACCCTAAAGCTGAACAAATAGGTCATCAATACGTGGCAATTGATACCTGTTCTTCACTGTAACCTTGTTCAATTGGCGATAATCAATACACATTCACATAGAACCATCCTTCTTCTTTATAAATAAGACTAGAGCACTCCAAGGCGACACACTGGGGCAGATGAATCCCTTATCAAGCAACTCTTGCAACTGTTCCTTTAACTCTTTCAACTCTGCTGGGGCCATACGATAGGGTGAAATGAAAATGGACCGAGTGCCCGATAACAAATCAATACCAAAGTCGATATCTCTGTCAGGTGGCATGTCCGGATGATCTGCCGGGAATACATCTAGTTAATCCCTCATTACCAGAACTAACTTTACGGTAGGAGTATCGGCACTAACATCCCTCACATTTTCCAAATACGCATCACACCCCTTTTCGACCATCCGCTGAGCCTTTAGAAATGAAACGGCCCTGCTAGGAACATGATCTAAGGTACCTCTCTGCTCTAACCGCAGTAGATCTAGCATAGCCAACATCACCGTCTTAGCGTGATAATCAAGAATAGCATGATAGGGCGAAAACCAATTCATGCCCAAAATAACATCAAAAGCCACCATACTAAGCAACAATAAATCGGCTCTGGTCTCAAAACCACTAAGAACAACCAAACACGACCGGTACACATGGTCAACAATAATAGAATCTCCCTTGGGCGTAGACACATAAACAGGAGAACTCAAAGAAACACGGGATACACCCAAAAGTGAGCAAACTAAGATGACACATAGGAATAAGTGGAGCCTAGATAAAATAAGACTAATGCATCTCTATGACAGACCAGAATAATACTTGTGATGACAGAGTCGGATGCAACTACCTCCCTTCTAGCAGGAAGGGCATAATATCTGGCCTAGCCTCCCCCTCTAGGGTGACCTCTACCTACTTTACCTCCACTTCGAGCTGGCTATGTAGGTGGAGTGGTAGCTGGTGCTATAACCATAGTCTGAGGACCCGGTGGAGCACGCGGTTCCTGAGTGGTCTGTGCAGGTGCACCTCGCCTAAGTCTAGGGCAATCCGTCACCATATGACGAGTGTCACCACACTCAAAACAAGCTCTCGAGGACGTAACTGCTAGGGCTGGCTCGGGCCTGATCGGCTGGACTGACGGCTGAAAGCACCCCGTGCAGGAGGTGCACTAGACAATGGTGGTGCATAATTGGGAACCTAGGGCCTAGAAGTGGCCAGAATACCATTGGCACTTGGAAGTGCTGAATGAACAGGGCGACTCACATAGACCCTACCCTGACGAGCTGCAGTTAGGGCACAAGTACCACTATAAGTGCCAGACTCTCTAGACCTCTTGGCCTCTCATTCCTCCCTCTCCCGAGTCAGCATACCCTCTAATCTCCTAGCAATCCCCAATACCTGCTGGTATGTGATGTCCATCTCCATCTGTCTGGCCATGCTAAATCTGATACTGGGGTTGAACCCCTCGATAAATCAACGAACCCACTCTCGAATAGTAGCAACTAAGGCTGGTGCATGCCTAGCCAAATCAATAAACCAGACGGCATACTCCGACACGGTCATGGAACCCTGGCGCAACTGCTCAAACTCTACGTACCATGCATCTCTGAGACTCTGGGGAACATACTCCCTCAAGAACATATCTGAGAACTGAGTCCAAGTGAGTGAAGCTGCCTCGACTATACTAGCCAACTGATATTCTCGCCACCATTGATAGGTCGCTCCTCTAAGCTGGAAAGTAGTGAAAGCAATCCCACTAGACTCCATAACACCCATAGTACGGAGGATACAATGGCACTCCTCAAGAAAAATCGGGGCATCCTCTGACACCAAGCAGTTGAAGGTAGGAGGGTGGTAATTCTTGTACCTCTCGAGCCTGAGCTTCTCCTCCTCAGAAACTGCTGCCCTAACCTCAGGCTAAACTGAGGCTATCAGCTGCACTGGTATGACCTCTGGAACCTGGTCGACCTGGACCCGCTGCTCTGGGGTAGGGCGGCGGGAGTTTGTGCTCCTCCCTCGACCTGAGATATGGCAGGAGCAAGTGGTATCAACCATGCCTGAGCCAAAGTGCTGAACATGCTCAGAAACTGCACGAGAGTTTCCTGGAGAGCTGATGTAGTAACAGGTGCCTCAGGTGCCTGCCCTCCAACTGGAGCTACTGGTGGCTCCTCTGTTGCAGCTCGGGCAGGTGCTCTGGCTGCACCATGTGGACGTCCTCGGCCTCTACCCTGGCCCTGGCCTCTCGCGGCTCTAGCAGGGAGCACAAGTGTCTTCCAATCCAGCTGTGCGTGTTCTCACCATCTGTGAGAGAACAGAAAGATAGAAATTTAGAATTCAAAGTCAAAGATTTCGCACGATAAGGAATCAAAGAAGTGAAGCTTTTCCTAACAGTTCTATAGCCTCCCGAAGATAAGTAAAGACGTGTCTATACCGATCTGCGAGACTCTACTAAACCTGCTTGTGACTTATAATACCTATGAACCTAAAGCTGTGATACCAACTTTTCACGACCCCAATTTTCCTCAGTAGGATGTCGTGACGGCACCTAGTCTCTAAGACTAGGTAAGCCTAACAAGCATGCGGAATAATAGAAAATAATCTAAAAGCTCAAAACGCCAGCAACTATATAAAGTAAAAATTGCAACTCAATGTATTCAACTCCCAAAACCTGGTAGATATAAGTCACAAGCTCTAGATACAATGTTGAAAATATCCTAAACATCACACTTTATTAAAACATAAAGAAACAAGGAAAAGACGGGATAGAAGGGGACTCCGAGGCCTACGTACGCGGGCAAGTGTACCTTTAATTCTCCAAGCAGCTGCACCACACTCTAATATCGAGGCTGATAGGATGCACCTTGATCTGCACAAAAATATGTGCAAAAGCGTAGTATAAGTACACTATAATTGTACCCGGTAAGTGCCAAGCCTAACCTCGGTAGAGTAGCGACAAGGTCGGGTCAGGGCCCTACTGGGACTAATAAGAAATAAGGGAGAAGATATAATGATATAATAAAGTGATAGGGAAGTGTAACAATAGAAATTTACGGAAGGTAAAAACACGGAATCAAGAAGACAAATACAATACGTAAGGAAGCAAGAATCTTACAAGTTAAGGAACAACAACAACAACAAAATATACAACAAGTAGAGGAAATCAGAGGGCCACTACCGAGGTACCACTTCGTAGTTCCAAAAGTAAATATCTCACAATATTCCCTTATAATAACAACGGCACAGCAGAAATCTTGTGCCACAATAACAATCCGCAACGGCAAAGACCTCGTGCCACAATAACAATCCGCACGGCAGAAACCTCGTGCCACAATAACAATGCACACGGCAAAAACCTCATACCACTATAACAATACACACGACAGAAACCTCGTGCCATAATAACAATCTGGACGACAGAAACCTCATGCCACAATAACAATCCGCACAACAGAAACATCGCGCCACAATAACAATCCGCACCACAGAAACTCGTGCCACAACCAAACAATCACCTAAACAATAATCATGAAAACCAAAACATAACAAGTGAAACAATGATATTTCAAGCAATGAATTCCACAGTTAAATAATGAATACGGAATCAATGAAGCAAGTAATTCAACTAAGCATGTCGTATAAAGTGAAAAATAAGAGATAAGACTCATAGACATATGAAATTAGTCTAAACATGATGACTACACATGCTAGAGTAACTCAATTAAGGAAATAAACGGAAACTACTTAGAAAAAATCGGATTTTCAACATTTAGCCCGAGTACGCAATCGTCACCTCGCGTACACAGCCTTCACATATTGTAAATTACTATAACAGTACCAAATCCAAAGGGGAATTTTCCCCACACGAGGTTAGACAAGTCACTTACCTCAAATCACGCTTAATCAATCAATAAGAAGGCCTTTCCCTCGATTTTCCGACTCCGAACGGCTCAAATCTAGCCAAAAACAATTATATACTATAAATATAACTATAGGAAATTAATCTAAATAATGAAATTATGATTTTAGCAAAGCCTTAAAAAATCGATCCAAAAAGTTGACTCGGGCCCACAACTCGGAACCCGACCAAAATTATAAAATCCAAACACCCATTCGATATCGAGTCCAACCATACAAAACTATTCAAATCCGATCGCATTTTGCCTTCCAAAACTCAAGAATTTGGTCCAAGAACTTTACACCTTTTTCCCCAAATTTTCCTTAATTAAATGAAGAAATCGAAGATACAAAAGTGGAATTTTTCAAAAACGAGTTAGGAACTCTTACCCCATTAATCCCACTGAAAATCTTCCAAAATATCACCTAAATCAGAGCTCTCAAGTCTAAATAGTGAAAAATAACATAAACCTTCGATTTTGGAATTTTAATCTACTGTCAAGGCATTCTTACTTCGCGAACGCGAAAATTGCCTCACGTTTGCGAAGTGCAAAAATGCTACTGGCCAATTTTCCTCTTACATGAATGCAAGGGTCCACTCATGAACGCAGTGCAAATGATCCACCCGCTTCGCAATCACGAAGCCCATTACGCGAATGCGTAGACCAAACACAGGAGTCCACTCAGGCTGCCTTTCCTCTTCGCGAATGCGAATCCTAGTCTGATTGCCGGGCACAAGGACCTACCCCTTCGCGAACCCGTGGCCTCCTCCACGAACACGAAGGGTAAAATTCGGCAAAACGCAAACTTCCCTATGCGAATGCGGGGGAATCATAGCAAACGCGTAGAAGGACACAAGAACTGGAAAAAACCAGCAACTTCAGAAATTCTTCAAAGTTCTAAAATGTGTCGAACATGGTTTGAAGCACACCCGACGCCCCAGGGATCTTAGACAACTATAACAACAAGTCCTAAGACACATAACGGACCTACTCAAGGCCAATGATCACATCAAACAATGCTAAAAACACGGATTGCACATCGATTCAGGCCTAATGAACTTTTGAACTTCTAACTTCTATATCTGATACCGAAATCTATAAAATCGCGTCCAATTGACCCCAAAGTTTGCACATAAGTCATAGTTGACATTACAGACCTATTCCAACTTCCGGAATCTGACCCCGATATCCAAAAAGTCCACTCCCCGTCAAACCTCCCAAAATTCCACTAATTTCCGACTTTCACCAATTAACGCCGAAATGACCTACGGACCTCCAAATCAACATCCGGACACGCTTCTAAGACTAAAATCACCATACGGAGCTACTGGAACCATCAAAACTCCATTCCGGAGTCGTCTTCACACAAGCCAAACTACGGTTAACTCCTACGACTTATACTTTCATTTATAGGGATTATGTGTCCCATTTCATTCTGAAACTCACCCGAACCTCACACCAAGCGCCCCAGCAAGTCACATAACTAGAAAATAAAGTAGAAGGAGCAATAAATAGGGGATCGGGGCTAATACTCTCAAAATGACCGGCTGGGTCGTTACATCCTCCCCTCTTAAAACAATGTTCGTCCTCGAACGAGTGTAGAGACATGCCTGAAGTGGTGAAAAGATGAGGATAACGGCTATGCATATCATGATTGGTCCCCCAAGTCGCCTCCTCGACTGGCTGAACCCTCCACTGAACCTTCATTGAAGCGATGTTCTTCAACCTCAACTTTCGAACCTGCCTGTCCAAAATGCCCACCGGCTCCTTAACATAAGATAGATCCTTGTCCAACTAGACAGAGCTGAAATCTAACACATGAGATGGATCACCGTCATACTTCCGGAGCATGGAAACATGGAACACTGGATGAACTGCAAAGAGACTAGGTGGTAGTGCAAGTCTGTAAGCCACCTCTCCAACCCTTTCAAGAATGCAAAAGGCCCGATATACCTTGGGCTCAACTTGCCCTTCCTCCCGAACCTCATAACACCCTTCATCAGAGAAACCCGGAGCAAGACCCGCTCCCCAACCATGAATGCCACGTCGCGAACCTTCCGATCCGCATAACTCTTCTCTCTAGATTGGGCTGTACGAAGTCGATCCTGAATCAATGTAACCTTTTCCAAAGCATCCTGAACCAAGTCTTTACCCAATAGTCTAGCCTCACTCGGCTCAAACCAACCCACCAGGGACTGGTATTGCCTACCACATAAAGCCTCATACGATGCCATCTGAGTGCTCGACTAATAAGTTTTGTTGTAAACAAATTCCGCAAGTGGCAAGAACTGATCCCACAAACCCCAAAATCCATCACACACGCACAGAGCATATTCTCTAATATATAAATAGTGCGCTCGGACTGTCCGTTCGTTTGAGGGTGAAATGTTGTACTCAACTCCACACACGTTCCTAACTTATGCTGTACGGCTCTCCAAAATCGCGATGTAAACTGCGTACCCCTGTCAGAGATGATAGATACAGGCACGCCATGAAGCTTGACAATTTCGCGAATATAACCTGAGCCACCTACTCTGAAGAGTAAGTGGTCGCCACTGGAATGAAATGACTGACTTGGTCAATCTATCCACAATCACCCATATGGCATCGAACTTCCTCAGAGTCTATGAGAGCCCAACAACAAAATCCATAGTGATCAACTTCCATTTCCACTCCGGAATCTCTATCTTCTGAAGCAATCCACCTGGCCGCTGATGCTCATACTTCACCTGCTGACAATTTAGGCACCGAGCTACATACTCCACTTTGTCCTTCATTCTCTTCCACCAATAATGCTACCTCAAGTCCTGATACATCTTCGCGACACCTGTATGAATGGAGTACCGCAAACTATGAGCCTCCTAGAGAATAAACTCATGCAAAGCTTCTACATTAGGCACACATAGCCTGCCCTGCATCCGTGTCATTTCTAATAGTGACCTCCTTGGCATCACTGTGCTGCACTGTGTCCTTAAGGACAAGCATATGGGGGTCATCATACTGATACTCTCTGATACGATCATAAAGAGAAGACTGAGAAATCACACAAGCCTAAACTCGGGTCGGCTCGACTCCGAAATGTCCAATCTAACAAACTGGTTGGCCAAGGCCTGAACATCCAAGGCCAATGGCTTCTCTGCTATCAGTAGATATGCTAGGCTGCCCAAACTCTCCGCCTTGCGACTAAAGGTATCGGCCACCACATTGGCCTTCCCAGGATGATATAGAATAGTGATATCATAGTTCTTAAGAAACTCTAACCACCTCCGCTGCCGCAAGTTAAGATCCTTCTGCTTGAAAGATATTGTAGACTCTGATGATCGGTGTAGACCTCACAAGGGACACCATACAAAAAACAGATCTTCAAGGCATGAACAATAGCTGCTAACTCGAGGTCGTGGACAGGATAGTTCTTGTCATGCACCTTCAGCTGTCTAGACGCGTAGGCACTAACCTTACCGTCTTGCATTAACACCGCGCCGAGACCAATGCACAACGCATCACAATAAATCATATAGGATCCCGAACTAGTAGGCAATACGAACACTGGGGCTGTAGTCAAAGTAGTCTTGAGCTTTTGAAAGCTTTCCTCACACTCCTCGGTTCACCAGAACGGAACACCCTTCTGGGTCAGCCTGGTTATAGGTGCTGCAATAGATGAGAAACCCTCTAAAAATCGACGGTAATACCTCACCAAGCCAAGAAAACTCTGGATCTCTATAGCTGAGGACGGTCTGGGCCAACTCTGTACTACTTCAATCTTCTTCAGATCTATTTTGATCCCTTACTCGACACGACATGACCAAACAATGCCACTGAATCTAGCCAGAATTCACACTTCAAAATTTTTGCATAAAACTTCTTTTCTCTCAAGGTCTAAAGCACAGTCCTCAGGTTCTGCTCATGATCCTCCCGGCTCCGGGAGTACACCAAAATGTCTTCAATAAACACAATGATGAACAAGTCAAAATGGGGCTGAAATACACTGTTCATTAAGTGCATGGAGCTGCTGGGGCATTGGTCAGCCCAAAAGACATCACGAGGAACTCGTAATGACCATATCGAGTCCTGAAGGCAGTCATCGGGATATTTGGCTCCTGAATCTTCAACTGATGATAGTCTGAACGCAAGTCAAGCTTAGAGAATACTCTGGCAACCTGAAGCTAATCAAATAGGTCATCAATAAGTGGCAATGGATACTTGTTCTTCACTGTAACCTTTTTCAATTGGCGATAATCAATACACATTCGCATAGAACCGTCCTTCTTCTCTACAAATAAGACTGGAGCACCCCAATGTGACACACTGTGCTGAATGAATCCCTTATCAAGCAACTCTTGCGACTGTTGCTTTAAATCTTTAAACTCTGCTGGGGCCATACGATAGGGTAAAATAGAAATGGGCTGAGTGCCCGGTAGCAAATCAATGCCAAAGTCGATATCTCTATCGGGCGGCATGCCCGAAAGATCCGCAGGGAATACATTGGGATAATCCATCACTACCGAAATTGACTCGACGGTAGGAGTATCAACACTAACATCCCTCACATATGCCAGATACGCATTACAACCCTTTTCAACCATCCGTTGAGCCTTTAGAAATGACACAATCCTACTAGGAACATAATCTAAGGTACCTCTCCACTCTAACCGCGGTAGACCTGGCATAGCCAACGTCACCGTCTTAGCGTGGCAATCAAGAATAGCATGATAGGACGAAAACCAGTTCATTCCTAGAATAACATCAAAATCCACCATACCGAGCAAGAATAAATCGGCTATGGTCTCAAACCGAACAACCAAACACGACCGATACACAGGGTCAACAACAGTAGAATCTCCCACGGGCGTAGACACATAAACAGGAGAACTCAAAGAATCACGAGGTATACCCAAATGCAGAGAAAAATAAGATGACACATAGGAATAAGTGGAGCCTAGATAAAATAAGACTGATGCATTGTTAAACAGGGATTTTGACTACTTATTAGCGTCTTTTAGCTTTTATTTTAGTCCAAAAGCATTTAATTGTGTTTCTGAAAATTGATGAAATGTGCTATATGGCAGAAATATTGGAAGATGGACTCTTGAGACGAAATCCAACTCAAAAAGGAGTAATCTAAACTCAAGGCCATAAAAGACACATAAGTTCAGAAGTGCGGACCGTAGAATATCATTTGTGGCCGCAAATGATGAAGAAAAGGGCAGCAGATCTTTGTGCAAAGTGCGGTCCACACATGAATTGTGCGGCCATAAAAGATGGCTAGGAACAAAAGTTCAGAGAATGGGCATTCCAAGTCTCCCAGAAGTGCGGTCCGCACAGGAATTCTGCGGCCGCAGAAGAAGTGCTACGCGGCCTCAGATGAAATTATGCGGACTGCAGAAGAGCAAGATGCGACCGCACTTGTAATTTTGCAGACCATAGAAAGAAGGCCTCGCGGCAGCAGATCAGAATTATGCGGCTGCAGATCTCCAGTTCCTACAAGTTGAAGAAATCTGCGGACTGTGTATGGAATTGTGTGGCCGCAGAACCTCGAGAAGAGCATTTTTGTCCGAAATTTCCAGCCTTGTGTAAATGGACGAGTTTTACAATTTTTGACATCAGCAGCTATAGTAGCCATTTTTCTATACTTCTTTAAGTAGTTTTTCATATTTTGAGCTATTTTAACATAGATTTTATCATTTTAATGTTGCAATATGAGTTTAATTATCATTTCTTCTTCTTCTTCTTCAATTTCAAGCATGAGTAGCTAGATTTTCACTAGGGTTGTGATAACCCTAGAGTGTAAACCTTATGGGTGTTTAATTTAATGCTTGTTTATGGTTAGGTATTTATTATTTAGCCGTGTTCATGTTTTAATTTGGGGAATTAATGGTTGCAAATATTATTTCATGCCTATTTGACTTGGTCTCTACTTGAGAAAGAGAGACTTAGTCTAGGAAAACTTGGCTAACAAAAAAGTGGGTCAATCGAGAGATTGATAATCCCAATTAAAGGGTTCAATCTAGAGATAGGAATAACCCGATTTGAGTTTTTATCAACCGTTTTGTGCAATACCCATTTGGACTTGAGAAAGCTAAATTGGGCAAAATCACACTCTGACCGAGAGGTATTAAGTGGGTAATTGAGTGTTGATAGCTATAATACATCCTGATCAATAAAACAAGCATTAAGGTTTATATCCATTATGCAAACACCTGATGGTCAGCCCTAGGCTTTTTACAAAACTTTAAAAACAACAAAAATAATTTCTTAGTTTTATTTCTCAACTTGCACTCTTAGTTTTAATTTTGACTTAAAAACAACTCCAATTTGTGGAAGTGTAAATTAAAATAGTCAAATTCACATACTACAATATATACTCCTAATCCCATATATAGCTCCATGTGAAAATCGACCCCGACTCTTGTTGAGTACTATCATTGTATTCGACCGTTTCATAACCTTTAATTGAGGTGTGAAATTGGCTAGATCAATTTTTGGCGCCATTGCCGGGGAGCTAAAAACGGTGTAGCTATATATTTAGGTGTGTTTTTGGGAATATCTTCTTTTCCTTCGGTGTTACTAACGTGTTGACAAACTGTAGGTGCAATCATGGCAAACAATGAGCTTGGAAACTTATCTTTGGGGTATGTGGACATTGAGGATGATCAAATGGATGAGGTCCCTCTTGAACCTCAAGCAAATAGACGAGGCCGACCGCCTCATGACAATGTAATTGCTCCACCCCCACCTCCACCACGAGCGGCTCCACACTGGATATTGCTGAATGAAAGGTATGCAAGTGCTATAGTCCCTCCCCGTATTAGAGCGGGCAACTTTCAAATAACCAACGTGATCCTCGCTTTGTTCGAGCAACGAGGGTTCTTCACCGGTGCACTGGGTCAAAATGCATAAAAACACTTGAAGGGGTTTTTAGATACGTGTTGGGGGAGTAAACAAACAAACGTCCCCAAGGATGCTTTGAGGCTAAGGCTTTTTCCCTTCTTTCTACTAGGGAAAGCTTTACATTGGTTGGAACATTTGCCAAATCATATCATTCATACTTGGGATGAATTAGCAGAGAAATTTATTGTACTTCTCTCCCGGGCACATGGCTATTCTTTGAGATGAAATTCTATAATTCAAGCAAGAGCCCAATGAACCACTACACGAGATATGGGAAAGGTATAGAACAATGGTGAAAGATTGTCCCACCAAAGATGTGACAGAGAACATGATTCAACAAACTTTCTATCGGGGGATCAATACAACCAACCAATGTGTAGTGGATCAACTTGCCAGTGGGAAATTCATGACGATGCCGTATGCGGAGGCATGTGATATCTTGGATGAGATGGTGGATACTTTATCGGCATGGCAATCTCAGGCTAATGTTCCACAAGGTGATCCTAATGTGATTCTTCTTCATAAAGAGTTACATGACCATGGACAAGCCATAGCCGAGTTGACCACCACCATGAACCAATTGGCAAAGGCTCAACTTCAACAAGTACAAAACCCGAGGCAAGTCAATGCGATAGAGGGAGTAAGTATGATGGTGAACAAGCGAAGAACAAGAAGTTCACAAGTGCAACAAAGAGTGGACGATTTTGTGCAAGATGATAGTAGATTCGATCAAGATGACTTTTACAATGACCAAGAAGAAGAGGTCCAATATGAGAACAACTTTCAAGGGCAAAGAAACAACTTCCAAGGCCCTAGCCAACAACAATGGAGACCTCAAAATAATCAAGGTAATTGGAATTCTCACAATCAAGGTAATTGGAGTGGTGGAAAAAGTCAAAGAAATTGAAATAACAACAATAACCAAGGCAACTGGGGAGGCAATAAGCAAGGCGGGTGGAATAACAATCAAGAAAATTGAGGGCCGGGTTCTCAAAGGCCCCCGATGTATCAACAACCGAGAAACCCACCTCCTTATCCTTCCCATGGTCCTAGTTCTTCTAACAATGAAATGGGCCGTATTGAGAACATGTTCAAGCAAATGATGGAGAAGAATGCCGATTCCGATGCCCAACTTGCCTCACACAACAGATCGATCCGCAACTTAGAAGAGCAAATGGGGAAAATCTCTCAAGCTTTAAATTCTCGTCCTAAGGGGGCACTACCAAGTGATACGGTTGTGAAGCCAAAGGGTGGGAACAATACAGGGCATGCCATGGCTGTTACTATAAGAAGTGGAAGAAGTGGGAATGCACCTACCTCAAGTCAAAGGCAACTTGTGGATGATGAGCAAGTGGTGGAAGAAAAAGAAATCCCGGACAATGTGCTGAAAACAAATGAGCAAGTGCGGATTGATATTGATGACACGGTGGAAGAGACTCAAGAGGAAGTGAATCCATCTAAGGATCTTGTTATTGACATACCGGAACCGGTAGTGCAAAAGGCTATGGCACCAATGCCAAAGCCACCTCCTCCATATCCTCAAAGTCTCGCCAAGCAAAATGGCAAGAACCAATTCAAAAAGTTTAATGACATGATGAAGAGTCTCTCTATAAATGTGCCATTAGTTGAAACCTTGGAGCAAATGCTCAGTTATGCAAAGTTTATGAAGGATTTGGTGACAAAGAAGCAGTCGATCAATTTTGAAACTATCAAAGTCACTCATCAAGTGAGTGCAATTGCGTATTTGATGGTTCTTAAATTGGAAGACTCGGTGCTTTCACAATCCCTTGTACCATTGGAAGTGCCGAGTTTGCCAAAGCTCTTTGTGATCTTGGGGCGAGTATCAATTTGATGCCCTATTCAGTTTTCAAGACCTTGGGAATTGGGAAACCAAGACCTACAACTATGAGATTACAAATGGCTGATCGTACAAAGAAGAGACTGTTGTGAGTGATTGAAGATCTATTGGTTCGTGTTGATAAGTTCATTTCCCGCCGGATTTTGTTATTCTTCATGTGAAGTGGACTATGAGGTGCCGATTATTCTTGGAAAACCTTTCCTTGCTACAGGGAAGGCTCTTGTTGATGTGGAAGCCGGAGAACTCACTTTCCGAGTGGGTGATGAAAAGGTGGTGTTCCATGTATGCAAATCTATGCGGCAACCGAATAGCAATGAAGTGTGTTCTTTCGTGGACTTGGTGACCAATATGATTAAGTGCCTTGATTAATGTGGGTGATATGTTAGAAGCCATCTTGCTCAACTTTGATGATGACGAGATAGATGGCTTCATGGAATGTGTGAATTCTTTGCAAGGAATGTGATCGTACAACTATGCACCCCGAAAACTTTCCTTGGATCTTGAAAATAGGAAAACTCCTCCTACAAAGCCTGCAATTGAAGAGCCTCCTACTTGGAGTTGAAGCTATTGCCTCCACTTCTTAGGTATGAATTTCTTGGCCCGTGTTCTACTTTACCGGTTATTCTTTCCTCTTGTTTGACTAACGTGCAGGTTGACTCTACATTGGGCGGTGCTCCACAAGAGGAAGAAAGCTATTGGGTGGACTTTGGCAAATATTCGGGGGATAAGCCCCGCATTTTGCATGCACAAGATTAACTTGGAGGAAGATACCAAACCATCCATTGAACATCAAAGGAGACTCAATAAAGCCATGCAAGACATGGTCAAAAAGGAGATCATCAAGTGTTAGATGCCGGGGTTGTCTACCCCATTTCCGACAGTTCATGGACTTCTCCGGTGTAATTTGTCCCAAAGAAGGGGGCATAAGAGTGGTCACCAATGACAAGAACGAGTTGATTCTCACAAGAACGGTGACCAGGTGGAGAGTGTGCATAGCTATTTCAAACTAAACAAAGTCACGAGGAAAGACCATTTTCCACTTCCCTTCCTTGATCAAATGCTTGATAGGTTGGCCGACCGTGCTTTCTAGATGGATATTCGGGCTACAACCAAATCCTTGTTGCCCCGGAAGATCAAGGGAAAACAACTTTCACATGTCCCTATGGCACTTTCGCTTTCAAGCGGATGTCATTTGGCTTATGCAATGTGCTGGCGACTTTTAAATGGTGTATGATGGCGATCTTTACGTATGTGGTAGAGGATTACCTTGAATTCTTCATGGATGACTTCTCGGTAGTTGGGGATTCCTTTGATGATTGTTTGGCAAATTTGGATAGAGTATTGCAAGGTGTGAAGAAACGAACTTGGTGTTGAATTGGGAGAAATGCTATTTCGTGGTCGAGGAAGACATTGTTCTTACAAGATTTCAGACAATGGCATAGAGGTCGACAAGGCGAAGATAGAGGTGATATCTAAACTTCCACCTCCAACTTCGGTGAAAGGCGTGCAAAGTTTCTTGGGTCACGCGGGATTCTACCGGCGCTTCATAAAGCATTTTTCTAAAGTGGTGAACCCATTGTGCAAGCTCTTAGAGAAAGATGTTAAGTTTCACTTCAATGACGATTGTTGACGATCAATTTTGGCCCTCCTTTTTCCCAATCAATTTCACTATGCTTCCTAATTCTTAATAATTTACTAAATATATTTGGCATATTTTTATCCAAAATATTTGATATATTTTTTGTAGCCTCAAGATTTAAGAAAAAGTAAATATAGTTATTAGTCTTAATATACAATTTAGCATCTTAATTTGTTGTAATTATATCGTACTTATTTTTATTAATTAATCACCATTATTTTATCATTTAATTCTGATGGATCTTAATTATTAATACAATAATTATTTGCTAATTATAATTTATTTCTCTATTTTCTATCTAAATAAATGCATACATGTACACAAATTATCAATTTCTATAACTATATGATATAATACATTTTATTATAAATTATTATAATTATGGAAGCATAATGAAATTAATCTAAAAGAAAAAGGACTTTTGAATGCAAATTGGTCATCTTAGAAAGTCTAATGTCATTCAAAAAGGGGCCAATTCTTTAGAATACATTTTCATATTTCTAGACCCCCAAGATAAACCCAACCAAGCCTACAAAACAGCCCAAATCGGAGGCCCATACCTACCAGCCCATCTACTCTATTCTCACCTCTATGTCAGCGCGACATAAGTACCACGTCAGCGCCACATAGGCGCCAACGGTTACATACACACAATTAGCACACACCCCTACATACCAAAGCACGCGCCAAACACACCCCTCACGCACACCTCCCACTCTTTTATCCACATGTCGCCATCCAAAGCGCTATTTAAATATATGGCTGGGATTAAACCCTTTTAGACCCTTCTAGAAAATCACATAAATTAATATTAGCTTTCCTTTTCTTTTTCTTTTTATAACCTTTTTTGAATAATCTAAACCGTCAATCTTTAATCCTATGACTAAGATGGTTTTAACTAAGAAACCCTAGCCATGTCCTCATCTCTCTCTTCCTCTCTTTCTCTGTGATGGCAGAGCCAAGATTTGGCTCTATCTCCATTTTAAACCATGTTTTGACCTTCTCTCTGACTGCTCTGCTGCTGGATTCACAGCTTGTTTTCTGCAGGGAAATAGACACCTCCAGCAATGCATCATCTTCAAAAAACAGCAGCAGTAAAATAGACCCCTCCAGCAGTAGCAATAACAACAGCAAGGAAAAATACAGTCACCACCACACCAGAAATCACAACTCACAGAAATAGAACATCTCCACAGCAGCAGTAGCAACAATCCTCAACTATGCTTCCTTTGCCAAAGCAAAGTTGAAGATTGTTACCTTCTGTTTTATGATACATCACATAGAAGATCCTCTTTTTTTGCTAGAAATAGAACTCATCGTACAGAGAGGATACTATTTCAAATTACTTCTTTAGTAGATTTAGGAACATATGTACTCTTTTGTATAGTTGACCTAGATTCACTTCACAATGTTTTTGTACATATGATTGTCTGTCGATGTTATAAGATAGACAATCATTACATCATCATAGGTCTAACCCATTACAATTATCTAGGTATACTTGGTTTTCAAGTCTCGATGACCAAGAATGCACATCTTTCGTATTGGGAGGTAAGGTCTATGCCCCCTCCATCTTTGTATTTATGTTATATATATATATATATATATATATATATATATATATATATATATATATATATATATATATGAAAATTAACACTAGGCACACTGCCTAGTGAATTTGATTAAAAAAAAACCATGTTTTGACCTACACCACCTGAGACCAGAACTTTGCGTGCCTATTTCGAGCAAAGGAGATCTCTTTTCACCTTCACTTTTGCTTGTTTGCAGATTGCTATTTTCCACCCCAAAGCAAATCGAAGCCTCACATGGCCGTCGATAATATCACTATTTCGGGCATTTATGTGGCGTATCTCTGCCATATCAAGAGGTATACGTTAGTTTGATTATTTTTTGATTTTAGCTCTCTGAATTTCCCCATTATCTCTCTTTCTATTTCCTTGAAATGGACCTGCCATGGAAGACCACCCAACGTTAAAAATTCAAACGTCCTTTGACCCGATTTCAAACATTAAAATCTCGCCAAAACTAACCCTAGAAGAGCCCGAATTCATCTCCTATAAATACCAGACTTGGTGGAGATTTTCAGCACCTTTTCCACTGGCCGCTTTTAGACTTTTGCACTCGTTATTCTTCTCATTTTTACTCCTCATAACCATACTTTGAAGGCTCGTTTTTCTTTCAACCTCTATTGGTTTGTTTAACCATAACAGAGGCATCGCCGTGCTTGTCTCGGAGTTTGACGCTCGCTCAAAGTTGCGTATTAAGGGCCGGAGATGGTAGACCTTTTGACACGCCCCGTTCCTGCACCACAAAAGGTCAGTGACTCTCTTAATTCTTTCTCCAGTTTTCTTTTACTCTGATTTCAACTTGCGTGTTTATTTGCTAGTATGTGAATCACTAATTTTGTTCTTTTTTTAGAAAGTGATTTAGGATATACTCGGATCGAGTATTCTGGTTGTAAACAATTTCGTACTAGAATGAAATGTGTTTGACCGAATTGCAGATAGCATGTCTTTAGGGAATATTGATAATGACTTGCTTGAGATATATTATTGTATTTCCCTTATTAGCAATCATTGTTAGTTTCTGTATTATCTAGTTGTAAAGAAGTTTTTTTTTTTTAATAGTTACTGTTCACATATTAGAATCCATGTATTGGGATTTTTTTTTTACTTGTTTATAGATAATGGTGTGGCCCACGGTGGGCCTGGCCCAGGACCGGCCCGGGACCGCGGGCCTGGCGGGCCTAACGAGCCTGTGGTCCGGGCCCTAGCGGTCTTGGGCCTCAAACGGGTAAAAGCCCGTGACGGGCCGGTCTGCGCCAAAAGGCCTGCCAGGCCCGGGACCGCCAGGCGGGCCTGGGCGGAGCCCAGCGGGCCCAACGGCTATTTTTTAAAATATTTTTTTAAAAAAAAAAATAATGGCCCAACGGTCAGATTTAGAATCTGACCGTTTGGACTTCAAAATATGGCCGTTTGGGCTTTTAAAAATAGCCATTTTGGTCCCCAAACTTTTTATAAATACACTTTTTACCTATTCCCACCTATAAATACCCCCCCATTCTTTCATTTTTAACTCACAAAATCTCTCAATCTCTCTCTAATTATTTCCATAAGTGCTCATATTATTATTTCAATTTCGTGAAAAGTTGTGAAGTTGGTGAATTGAAGTATTAAAGTCTTCAAGTCTTCAACAATATTCAATTTTCAAGAAGTTGTTCTTCAATCCGGTAACCTCGTTCCAACTCTTTAATTTTTAATATATTGTTGTGTTTGTTTTAATTAGTTTAATTATATTTAATATATTGTTGTGTTTGTTTTAATTAGTTTAATTATAATTAATATACTATTGTGTTTGTTTTAATTAGTTAAATTATAATTAATATGGATTTTTCATTAAAAAAAATGTTTGGTGGTAAGGGGAAGGGAAAAGCAAAAATTGGTCAATCTAGTAGCCAAGCTACTCCTCCTCCCCCTGCTACCCGTCCTCCTATACCTAATATTCTTGATAGTGATAACCCTTTAATGCAATTTACTGATAGTCAATA
>MCJB01042281.1:2899-56027 GCA_002018475.1 Nicotiana obtusifolia
TAACTCCCATGTATGGTTGTCCAAAATGGATTGAACCTCACTATTGACAGCTTCTTTCCAGTATGGTGCTTCAGAAGAAGACATAGCCTCTTTATATGTTTGAGGCTCATTTTCTAGTAAAAAAAAGTTAAGAAATCTTATCCAAATGATGTAGATCTCCTTTGACGTTTGCTACGTCTAGGATTCTCCTCATTATGTATCTTATCATTTATTTCTTCACGTGGACGTTTATTCCTTGGAATAGATGTCTCACCTTCATTTTTGTATGGAAATATATGCTAAAAAAACTCAGCATTATTTGATTCCATAACTGTACCTACTTGAATTTCTGGGTTTTCTGACTTGTGAACCAAAAACCGATATGCATTACTATTTGTTGCATATCCTATAAACACACAATCCACAGTTTTAGGTCCTATTTTAACTCTTTTGGGTTTAGGTACTTGAACCTTTGTCAAGCACCCCCACACTTTAAAATATTTCAAGTTAGGACTCCTTCTTTTTCATTTTTCATATGGTATGGATTGTGTTTTGCTATGGGGAATTCGATTAAGAATTCTATTTGCCGTTAGAATAGTTTCCCCCCACAAGTTTTGTGGTAATCGAGACGTTCTTAATAAAGCATTAATAATTTCCTTAAGAGTTCTATTTTTCCTTTCAGCAATCCCGTTTGATTGAGGTGAGTAGGGGGCAGTTGTTTGGTGAATTATTCCATACTCCAAACATATTTCTTCAAATGGTGACTCATATTCACCTCCCCTATCACTTCCTATCATTTTTATCTTGCTATTCAATTGTGTTTCAACTTTATTTTTATAATGCTTAAATGCATCTATTGCCTCATCTTTACTTTTTAGCAAGTATACATAGCAATATCTTGTACTATCATTAATAAAAGTTATGAAATACTTTTTTCCACCGCGAGATGGTATTGACTTCATGTCACAAATGTCCGTGTGAATTAAGTCTAAAGGTTTTGAATTCCTTTCAACTGACTTAAAAGGATGCTTCGCATATTTAGACTCCACACATATTTGACACTTTGTATTTTCACAATTAAACTTTGGCAATATTTCCAAATTAATCATTTTTCGCAATGTTTTGAAGTTAACATGACCTAAACGGGAATGCCATAAAGAATTAGACTCAAGAAAGTAAGCAGAAGAACCAACTTTATTAATATTAATAGCTATTACATTGAGTTTGAAAAGGCCCTCATTTAGGCAGCCTTTTCCTACATACAACTCATTTTTAGTAAGTACAATCTTATCAGAAACAAACACGCACTTAAACCCATTTTTAACGAGAAGTGCAACACTAACTAAATTCTTCCTAATATCCGGAACATGTAATACATCATTCAAAGTTACAACTTTGCCAGACGTCATCTTCAAGCAAACCTTCCCATAGCCTTAAATCCTCGCCGTCGCGGAATTGCCCATGAAGATGGTTTCGTCTGGACCTGCCAAATCATACGAAGAGAACAATCCTTTGTCAGCACAAACATGTCGTGTTGCTCCTGAATCAATCCACCATTCCTTGGAGTTACCTACCAAGTGACATTCAGAGAGCATAGCACATAGGTTTTCAACATCATTGTTCTTTTCAACAATGTTTGCTTGTTGGGATTTCTTGTTCTTCTTGTCCTTCTTCTGGGCATAACAATCAGCAATTCTATGCCCGTATTTCCCACAGTTGTGGCAGTTACCTTTGAATTTCTTCTTAGGCGGATTCTGCTTTGGCCCAGACGGTTTCTTCCTCTTCTTGCTATTAGTTGGTGCCTCTTCAACAATGTTAGCTCCAACCATGGAAGAATTTGCACGTGACTTTCTTTCTGCCACTTTGTTATCCTCCTCTATCCTTATGCGCACCACGAGATCTTCGAGTGTCATTTCTTTGCGCTTGTTCTTAAGTTGATTTTTTGAAGTCTTTCCATAATGGTGGCAATTTCTCAATAAATGCCGCCACTTGGAAAGCTTCATTAATCACCAAGCTCTCTGTAAGCATGTCGTGAACCAACACTTGCAGTTCCTGCACTTGAGAAATTACAGACTTATTGTCCACCATTTTAAAATCTAGAAACTTGGCAGCAACAAACTTCTTGAACCTAGCATCTTCAGATTTATATTTCTTCTCAAGAGCATACCATAGCTCTTTCGAAGTCTTACAAACACTAAAGACACTATAGAGACTATCTTCTAAACCATTTAGAACATAGTTTCTACACAAAAAGTCAGACTGCTTCCAAGCCTCTGTTACCAAAAACTTCTCATTGTCAGGAGTGCCTTCAGCCAGAACTGGTTCGTCTTCATTGATGAACCTTTGTAGACTGAGGGTTGTTAGATAGAAGAACATCTTCTGCTGCCAACGCTTGAAGTCCACCCCGGTGAATTTACCAGGTTTTTCAGCCTTTGCAATTGTTGGAGCAGGAGCAACATTTAATCCAGCAGCATGGGCAGATCCAACTTGATCCGTCCCAGCATTAGCAGAAATAGCATCACTTGTTCCATTTGTCATTTATGAAAAAATAATAGAAAACAATGTTAGCAATCTGGTAAAGTTTTTAATCTTTAAACCGACTACTATACACAATTTAAAACAGAAACTAGAAATTAGCAATCTGGTGAAGTTTTAAAAACTTCGAACCGTTTACTACTATAAGGTTTTATTTGATAAAAATTTTATATCTTTAAACCAAATAAAACCAGATCACTGTAACACACAGGTTATAATTCCTTAAGCTTGTTAAAGAAAAATTACAGTGTTATTCTATATAGTTTCTGAACAAGAAAAATAGATGAAGTAGAAAAACTTTCCGAACCCACAAATTACTTGTGTTTCCTTAAGGAATTATAACCCTCCCGCAGTTGCCAAAGATTATGGGTTACTTCCTCCCAGGATAGAACGGAAATCGTTTATGTGATAGCGGCAAAACAAATCACAGAACTCCAGCGAACTCAAAGTAACGTTTTCAAATCACAGCAGAAAATTACTCACTGTTTGAATGGTGATAAACAGTAGCGGAAAACTTGAATATAATAAAGAGAAAGAGGATTTTTTCTGTCTGGTATCGTGAATAATCTGTGTCGAAGTAAGTCACAGAAGATGGTATTTATAGACCACCGTTAGTGTGCCTGAACAGGTGCAAAATCTGTTCAAAAATGGAGTTTTCCAACAGTCACACTGTTTAGGAAGATGACTGTTGGAAGATGACTGTTGGAAGGTGACTGTTCAGTCACACTGTTTGGGAAAAACGGAAATAAAAAATTTAAAATCTTATCGATCATTTGACCGAAGCCGAGCGAGCGACGACGACGACGGCGCGAGGGGTCTTCCTTTTTTTCAACCTTTTGAGAATCATATAATGTGTTTCACTATATAAACACACTAAAAGAAGTTTTCCTATCCAATGTGGGACAATGAATTTTTCCAAACTTAATGAATTTGAAATTTTCATTTCCCTCCAAAATTATTTCTTCCATTTCCCTTTCGCTCCATTTATATTAAGATCATGCATGACTATGCATTTTTTAATAAATTCCAACAGTAATACCCCGTCCAATCCTGCAGATAACCAGTTTGAGAATCTGGACATAAATTGCCAAGACAAATGCATGAACTTGTCTGAGCTAGAAAGGACAACAACATCATCTCTCCAGCAACATCTTAAGCATTCTAAAAGACACATATTCTGCTTCAACATCAAGTCTTGAGGTCTCCCAGTGGACACTACTAGCAGCAGTAAGTGAAGAATCAAGAGCCCCAGCTATCACCTGAAACCTAAATGAGAAACTTGATTAGTTCAACCCGCGACGACAGAAACCTTCTAAATGTGCCAAGAAATCCAGGCCTTCCAGTAAGTTACAAAATGAAGACCCGAATTTTCTATAGAGGATATATATAGCTTCAGGTTCGGCCGAACCCAATAGCTTTAGTCCAAATCATATATTTGTCTTAAGAAATTCATTAGATATGTACAAATTCTTACTTTATAACCCAATAACATAAAAGGGTTGAACCCAGTAACTTCAACTCCAAATGGTTTTTGTGGGATGACTTTTTTGGATCAAAGGGCCCATTAAAGTTGATCGAAAAGTATCCTCTGCAAATCCTGGTGTTATCAAGAGCAGCATATGCACGCAGGCAGTTGTATATAGCATTTGCCTCCCTATGTTCAAGTCCATCTACAAGACAGTGTCTCAAGCTAGTATATCTAATAAAGCACTTGCATTCTGTATTCTCTTCTCCATATTCTCAATAAAGGTTATATATATTCTGTGCAGGAGCAGCAATATAGAATTTTAGCCTACAGAACTATACTTTGATTAGAAGTTTGCGGTCGTGTGTAAAGGTTTTTGTTTGCTTTTTTGCACTTTTCTTAATAAGCTAATTGGGGGATAAATAGTTGAAAATAAACAATATGTCAGACAGCTTAATTAGGTTTTTAAGAATAAAAATCGAAGGCATAAATTGGTGCGGCTAGACTACTTATCCAACACTTGAAATGTGGAACAAGTACTAATCATCAAGTACCTATAAATTAAAAACTGAAGTTGACATAGTGTATTAATGAATAAAACAAGACGAAGCTTAAGTACTCCAAGAGCAAGTATCACAAGAGACTTAGTTTATATATAATGGAGCAGAAGCTGAGGGAATAATGGAATTGTTGTTGGTAATTAGAAGAACAGAAGTTGCAACATACACCAAGGCGATAACCATAAGTAGCAAACAGATAATGGCTACCGCGAGAGAGCTTGCTCTGGTTAAAAGTCTTTCTTGGACCTTGGGGATGTGATATATGGTTGGCAATTTCAACCATAAAAAGCCAAGACAAAATAGTTAGACTTATAAGGTAAGAGCTTGTTGTAAGTAGTACTAGTAGAATCTTTTGATCAGAAAAGGAATCATCTTTGTAACGACCCGACCGGTGGTTTTGAACCCCAACATGTCATTCGGCAGTTTGAGGCCTTGAGTAACTTTACGTCATGTATTATGACTTGTACGTGTGGTCGGAATTGAATTTCGGGAAGTTCGAAGTTGTTTCGAAATCTCAATTCGAAAGCTTTAAGTTGGAAGAGTTAACCAAGGGTTGACTTTTTGAGTAAACAACCCCGGAATCGGGATTTAAAAGTTCCAATAGGTTCGTATGATGTTTTCGGACTTGGGTGTGTGTTTGGGTTGAATATTGGGTGGTTTGGGAGCATTTTGGAGCTTATTATGGAAAGTTGGCATTTCGAAAGTTTAAGAATTTCGTAAGTTTGATTTGAAGTGAATTTTTGGTGTTATCGATGCCCGTTTGGAGTTTTGAGCCTTGGAATAGGTTCGTATAGTGATTAGTGACTTGCACGCAAAATTTGGCATCATTTTGGGATATTTAAATATAATTTGAACGCGTTCGGCGAAGTTTGAAAGTTTAAAGAAAAGTTTCGGTCGTCGAGCCGTAATTTGATGTTGTTTGACGTGACCCGAGGCTTCGACTAAGTTCGTATCATGTTTTGAGATGCGTTGGCATGGCTGGATGGGGTCTCTGGGGCCTCGGGTGCGAATCAGATCGAGTTCGGACTTAAAGAATTGCTGAAGCTTAAGGCTTCTGGTGTGATCACACCTGCGAGGTTATAGCCGCATGTGCGAGACCGTAGAAGTGGCCCGGGGGTTACAGAAGCGGATGGGAGTGAGGCTGGCTAGATTCGTAGGTGCGAGGAATTTACTGCACCTGTGAGCTAGCAGATGCAAGTGGAGGAGCGCAAAAGTGAAATTGGCTTAGGGTTGGAAGATCGCAGGTGCGGGTGCTGTAGCGCACCTGCGGAGCCGCAGATGCTATCATGGGTGCGCAGGTGCAGAGTGCTGCTCGAGTTGGGGAGTCTGCAGATGCAGGTGATTTCCGCAGAAGCGGATGCGCATCTGCGATTCGGCATCCGCAGAAGCGGAAAGCTGGCGCCTTGGGGGACGCCGCATCTGCGAGGTAGCTTCTGCAGAAGCGTAAAGAGTTCCGTAGGTGCGGAACATCGCTGGGCAGAATGCTTTGTTAAGTACGTGGGTTTGGCTCATTTTTATTTCATTTCTTCCATGGGAGCCGGCCTTGGAGCGATTTTGGAGCGCCATTTTCATCGTCAATCATGAGGTAAGTGATTTCTACAAGTGGTGAGTTAAATATACGAATTTAGGCTAGTAAATTCATGAAATTTGGTAGAAATTGTGGAGCTTTTGAAGAAAACCTAAAATTTGATATTTTTGGATTTTTACCACGAAATTGGACGTGAAATTTGAAATAAATCATATATTTGAGTTCGTAACATTATTGGTAAAGTTTATCTTTGAAAATTTTTGAAATTCGGGCACGTAGGCCGAGGGTTGACTTTGTTGACTTTTCTAGCGCAGTTGGAAATTGTTATAAATTAACTAATTATGACGTTGGAGTACATTTTTATTGATTTTCATGATTGTTTGACTAGTTCGGATCGATAAGCATTTGGTTTGAGGTGTTAAAGAGGCATTGGAGCCGGTTATGAAACTTAGGAGCGAGTTAAGTCTCCTGTCTAACCTTGGGAGGGGGAAATTACCTCGTATGTGTTATTCTTGTTATATGCTACCTGTTGTTGGAGTTGCATACGTATGACGTGACGAGTGTCCGTGCGCATGATAGAATTCTTAATTATGTCTGGGTAGACTAGGATTCACGCGACGCTTTATTTGTACTAGTTGAGTTATCCTTGCCTGTTTAATTCCTTTATTTCGTGTTACAACCAGAGACTAGGCTTGTGTAGAGTGATAGACTTACTGTTGTAGAGGTTTGACGAGCTACTTGATTAGCTGCGGAATAATTGTGCTTTCCTTAAAAATTTCTCCCTCGTTGTGCATTTTCATCGAAAAGCTTCTTCAAATTTTATAACTCACACGTATATTCTTGAGTGGTGTCAAGGACTCATTAAAGCTTCTTATTCTAATGGGATCGGGTCATTCGCCTCAGTAGGATTATCTAACACACTCTTATGGGATCGGGTGGTTCACCTCGCAGTATCATATTCTTATGGGATCGGGCCGTTTGCCTTGGCAGTATCATGTATCATATTCTTATGGGATCGGGCCGTTCGCCTCGACAACTTCATGGAACACTCTAATGGGATCGAGTCGTTCGCCTCGGCAGAATCGTGCGTAATATTTGACAAGAAGCCAGTGTATCCGTGAGTTTCCTGATTTGACTTTTGACAACCTATCTGGCGGAGACCATCTTATATATACTCTGGTTGAGGAGGTAACTGATAAGTGAGAGCTTGTGTTTATTGTTCAGAGGAGGATCGTACCACGTACCTATATTTGTTTACGCTGCTTATTTATCATGCCTTATAATTGTGTACTTTCTACTATACTTGATTTATCGAACCACTAGTAAGTGTCGATGTCGATCCCTCGTCACTACTTCTACGGGGTTAGGCTATTGATTTACGTACTCATGCTACACTCCTGCACTTATTGTGCAGGTATATGTATTTCTAGTGATCTTTTGGGCGCAAAGGCGCACTGTTGCGGGGACTTTATGGTGAGCTCCATCGCTTGTTACGATCCGCAGCATACAAAGTCTCCATCAAAGTTATTTACATTTTCCTGTCTAACTTGTATTCCAGATAGATGTTGTGTTGTTTTTGTACCTTCTATTAGATGCTCATGCACTTGTGACACCGGATTTTTGGGGTGTTCTAGAATTTGTTTATGGATTGTTTTACATTGATACAGTTTTACTTATTATTTTTATTAATCTGTACGTAACTACGATTTATTTAATGCACGGACCTCTCTATCTAAGTAAGATTCATGATTTTAAAAATAATAAAATAAATAATTAAGTGTTGGCTTGCCTAACGGCGATGTTGGGCGCCATTACGGCCTATAGTGAATTTTGGGTCATGACAATCTTCTTGTACCTTGTCCATAACCTCCATACATATAATGCTTGCATACAGTAGCGGACCCAGCATTTTATATAAGCGGGTTCAAGTAAACACTAGAACCGCGATGGCAGTCGACAATAAGAATTGGCGTATGTTTTTCTATTCCCATAATACCCCTGAAAAAAGTGTTTGAGGTGGTAAGAAATTTTAAAACAGATAAATAGTTATATAAAATAAAAATATATTAAAATTTACTTACTTATAAATAAATAATTAAAAAAATAAGGATATTGCATTTCTGTACATAGGCAAGACAAAGAAAAACAAAGAAAGAAACAAGTACTAACACTAAAGAATACAAATATATCAATTATTTTGTAAGACAAACTTTTCCGCTTGTCTTCAATTTTAATTTTTATGTTTTACTCTTATAATTAGTTAAGTAACAATGTAGCTAGCAATTTTGAAACACCATACATAAAATATAAACAAAATAAACAAACAATTTAAAACTAAAACAATAAATAAGTAAATAAAAACAACTAATCTAACCTTCATGTATAACAAAGAAAAAGAAGAACTTCAAACAGCGAAAACAAAAAACTACGCAAGTAAAACAAAATATGCTGCCGCAAAGACTTGAATTGAACCCGGTATTTTTACCATTAGTTAAACCCACTTACCACTGAGCTACGCCTCGTAATCGTAACAAGCAGGTTCATTTCTATTAATATAAGGAACTCTGAATGAATTTATATGTGTAAATAGTAAGTTTTTCGGTGAAGCGATTCAGTTGACCCCTTCATCCTACCTAGATCCGCCCCTAACTGCATGTATACTAAAAAAAACCAACGATTACCAGACAAATAAATCGAAAACTCTTTTTGCTAATGTACTGCTGATGTCAAGGGCGGCTCTAGGGTAAAACGGACACATGCACCCAAATATTTAAGGCCCCCCCCAAAAAAATATGACGTACTACTATGCTATATATGTAATTTATATTTCTATAACTATTAATAAAGGATTTTCAATTTTAACATTTTCTTAAATTCGGTAGAGATAGGATGACTGAGTTAATACGATAAAAAAAAATTTCTCATTAAATTACAAACTATATTTATCTCCTTATCAATTCTACTTTTCTTACTCTATGTATAGTTTTTTTTTTTTTTTTAATATTATGTTTCTCACAATTTTATTTTTAATTTTAAATCAGATTCTCTATATTAGCCATTCTTTTTTATCATATTTGATTGATCCATATAGAAAACAAGTTATTTTGTTTTTCATCTTTTTTTTTATTAAGAATTTCTCGAGGTAAGTGTCACAAAATAAAAAATTTGATGAGTAATGGGCTTGCCTTTTTATAATTTTCACTTAATATTATATTTTTGTATACTGAGAGTTTCATGCCATGACGTGCGCCTAACCTACTGGGCATCATGTGTTACGCTCTCATCACGCAATGAATAAAGAGCTTACCTTTTTTTTCCACATAATATCTTTGTTTTTTGTATAGCGGAGAGTTCCATGCCATGACATGCGCCTAAGTTATTACACATCATGAGTTACGCTCGCATCACTAGATCAAAGTCATGCAGGGTTTTTTCGTGTCTTATTATTATATGAAGTTTATGAAAGAAATATAAGTATCTTTTAATATATTATGGTTTTAGGCGATCAATTATGTTGATACTACTGTTCATTCACATTTAATAACCGAATAACACATTCACTATCTTTTCATGTTCTTTATCATTGTTGTCTTATCTTAATTTAAGACTCTATAAAAATTTGACCGAGAATGTTAGGAGTGGATGAGTGAGTCAAGGGGAGGTTAATAAAGCCTTGATTTAGGCCTTGAAATTTTGAGGCTCCAAAATTTTTTAATAGTAAATTTTATAATTTATTGTAGTTTAGACAGTATTAAAATTTGCAGAAAAATTAAAAAGTATAAAAAAATTTGTAAAAAAAGAAGAAAGAGAGACTATCCACTCATTAATAGTAAAATATTTAGAACTTTGAATTAAACTACTTAAATTTTTATGTTAGTAAATATAATTTTTTACAACAATATCAAAGGTAATATATTGTATACACATGTTTAACATCTTATATTTAAATAACCTCTTATTAATATAAATATTAATATTATTATGTAAAGTCAAAGATTTTATGTTATTTAAAAATAACAAGTTACACTAACTTTTTGCATATGTGTATGTATAAATATGTGAATTCTAATAACAACAGTATAAAGCCTCTTATAAAATTTTGACTTTAGGTCATCAACTTTATTGAGTTATTTTTTACCAAAATAATGACAAACACAATGACTCGTGTTGATTCATGAAGTTTCTAGATAAATGTTGTGCCAAAAATATAATTGACAGAAAGGTAAAAACATCGACTAGTGTTACAAATGCCGCCATTTTGTAAGGGAATTTGTGAATGATATTGCCAATGATAAATGATTGGTCTATTTCTACCGTAAAGGAAGGAGCTATGAATTGAACTGAGGAAGATGACACAATCTTTTGGATTGGACTTATAGCTTTCGTCCAAAATTAAAAGACTATGAAAGACAAGGACCGATAGCTTACATCTTCCCATTGACTATCTTCTTCATCGATCTCACAAAATTTTGGATTTATTCATCTGTTCAACAGTGGTGAAATGGCATTGAGGTTGGGTTGTCGATTGATGAAGAGCAACCATCGAAATACTATTGAATGATGTGCAAGATCAAAAGAATTCGTATAAAAATCTAATTATGAGTAATAGTGAGTGTAATATTCTATATAGATAACTTAATATTTAAAAAACAACAGAGTCATTCCTTAGAATATTGGAAAAGAAAGAAATATATATAATGACAACTCATTTAAAATATATTTTATCTTCTATTATTTCATCGTCATCTTTTCAAGTTTGTATTGTAACTAATTTGACTCTTAACATTATATTACAATCGATTTCGCTATACTTTTTAATTTCTTTTACTGTCCATGCGCTTTTTATGAAAACTAATTTATGTACTCAATGAATTTTATTAATTTGAAAAATGATTTTACTTATATTATGATGAATTTAAAAAGTATTTGAATCCTATTCTTTTGCTATATATTTATATCTGAGACTTATTAATTAGGTGTTGTCAACATTAAAGGAAACTTAACAAGAAAAAACATTAAAGGAAATGATTTATTTTGTTTTTGTTGATTCAAATGTTTATTATGAGCTCATACTTAATTTTAAATATTTAACTTTAATGTTGTATACGGTCGAAGTCGGGCCCATCTATATGTGGTCAAAATCGGGCTCAACTCTATATGGTTAACATCGAGTTCAACTATTGCACGACAGATCGGGTTCGGAATGCGTAGGGTTGAAGATCGAACCCGAGCTTCATCGAAGCGGAACACGAAGCCAGAACGTCCAACCTCGAGAACACCGAGCCCGTGGTCCGAAATCGAGCCCGACTCTGAAAATGTCCGATGGAAGATCATTAAACCTAAATGACGAAAAATCGGAATATCCGTAATGGGACGAACATCACGGCAGGAATCTCGGCACTAACCAATAGAACTGCTTAATTAGCAAATCAAGAGATTTTTTACTTTGTGCGGAGATTTTTACCTTGTATAAAGTTGCACCAGATGTACGACCTCCCCACTATATAAAGGGAGAGTTGAACCATTTACCATACACCTTTTTCACGAATCATCAATAAAAAGAAAAAACAGTGATATATTGCTCTCTTGAATCATTTTATCATCAACTTATTTCAATTTCCATTATAATCAGTTTCTGCCCAAGAAGGATCAGGCAACGGCCAAGAGTGTCTAACTCGGGTGGTTTGCGTTTCTTTTTCATTTATCTCTTAATTTTAACTTTCATTATATTATTCATCATTTGCATCAAATTATGCCACATATCCTTAAAACCAAGTATAAATTCAATTGTTATTCGAAATTTAGGGTAAACAGTTTGGCGCCCACCGTGGGTTAAGGATAATAGTGGATATTTTATACAACTTTTTGTCACACACATTGTTTCGTACTTGCTCTTTGAAGTGTTTCTGATTTCAGGTTACAATACGAAAATGTCAAACTCTCAATCGGCACCTCTGTTTGTTGATAACGAGTTTGATCATCAAGGCGAAAATAATAACATAGCGTCCGGTGACGCAATTTCAATCGATGCTAATTCACAAGTGGTAGTCGATGCATATCAGCTTACCGATCCCTCAAATAACGTTCATAGGGGAGTCCGATCGGTGACACAAAATCCCCAAAACTATGAAAGGTACGGGATCAGCCTCCGAATGATCTTCGAAATGTTGCAAACCCAACAGGCAGCGATAGCTCAGTTACAAAACTGAAGTCAAATCTCGAACATGGTTGAGCCTGGCCCTTCCCGGGAAACTACCCATAAGGATGGATCGGTTGTAGGAAGGTTGAATGAGTGTGAATCGGGGGCAAACCCCGGAATTATGAAGATGCTCGAAGAACTAACTAAATGAATAGAATCTGGGGAGAAGAAAATCGAGGCAAATAACAAGAAGGTGGAAACCTACAACTCCAAGGTGGATCAAATCCCAGGAGCACCCCCGCTATTAAAAGGCCTAGATTCCAAAAAGTTCGTGCAAAATCCTTTTCCACCGAGCGCAGCTCCAAAACCGATACCCAAAAAATTTCGTATGCCAGAAATCCCCAAATACAATGGAACGACCAACCCAAACGAGCATGTAACCGCATATACATGTGCTATCAAAGGGAATGACCTGGAGGATGACGAGATCGAATCTGTTCTGTTGAAAAAATTTGGGAAAACCCTGTCGAAAGGAGCCATGACATGGTATCACAACTTACCCCCTAATTCTATTGACTCGTTTGCCATGCTTGCAGATTCTTTTGTGAAGGCACACGCAGGCGCCATCAAGGTCGAAACGCGAAAATCGGACCTTTTCAAAGATAGGAAGAGGATAACGAGATGCTCAGAGAGTTCGTGTCCCGGTTCCAAATGGAACGGATGGATCTGCCACCGGCCACAAACGATTGGGCTGTTCAAGCTTTCACTCAAAGGCTCAATGCTCGAAGCTCGGCAGCTTCGCAACAACTAAAACAGAACTTAATAGAGTACCCTGCTGTCACATGGGATGACGTACATAACCGGTGCCAGTCAAAAATCAGAGTCGAAGACAATCAGCTCGGAGCCCCTTCGGGATCCATTTACCCTGTTAGAGCTTATGACAAAATCCGAAGGGAAGTTTATCGTGAACCAAGATCGAATAGAGAGCGACATCGGCCATATCACGGGGACATAAAAATCGGCGTATCTGGGCAAAACTCTCCAAGACATGAAAGGAGAAATGACCGAGGTCAGAACAGCCGGGGGCTCATGACCAAAAGCAATTTCGAAAGGCCCATCAGGCATAAAGAAGCACCTCGATTATTGAAGTATAATTTTAATGTTGATGCTGCCACTATCATATCTGCTATCGGTTGCATCAAAGATACTAAATGGCCTCGACCATTGCAATCCGATCCAACCCAAAGGGATCCTAATCAGATATGCAAATATCACGGCAGTTACGGTCATAAAACTGAAGACTGTCGGCAACTGAGAGAAGAAGTAGCCCGGTTACTCAATAACGGACACCTTCGAGAATTCTTGAGCGACCAAGCAACAAATCACTTCGGAAATAGGAAAAAACAGACAGGCTGGGAAGAACCTCAACATACAATCAACATGATTATCGGTGGAGTCGATACCCCTCAAGCTCCGATGTTGAAATGTACCAAAATATCGGGATTACACGCCAGAGGGGACTTTATCTTTAACGACGAGGATGCAGAAGAAATTGTACAACCCCACAATGACGCACTGGTAATATCTGTACTTATACATAAATTTAGAGTAAAATGTGTGTTAATCGACCTAGGTAGCTTGGCCAATATAATCCGATCGTGGGTCGCGGAGCAACTCGGCCTGTCAGACTGGATCGTTCCTACAGTCCGAGTAGTTAACGGGTTCAATATGGCATGTGAGACCACCAAGGGTGGAATAACGTTGCCAATAAATACTATTGGAACCATTCGAGAAACAAAGTTCTGTGTGATTAGAGGGGACATGAGATACAATGCTCTATTTGGAAGGCCATGGATCCATGACATGAGGGCGCTACCTTCGACATTACAACGGGTGTTGAAGTTTACGACGCCTGATGGAGTTAAAACGGATTACGGGGAGCAACCAGCTGCGAAAGAGATGTTCGTGGTTGAAGAAATGACACCAACACCAACGGTTCCTAACCGAAAGGTTGAGAGCAAGACAAAATAGCAATCACAGATACCATCTTCGGCAAATATGGATAAACAAGTATATGTCAAGGATGATGATTATGGAATTCCCAGATCTTTCATCACCCCCGATGATTCCGATGCCAGCAAATCGACTGTCGAGGAACTGGAACAAGTCACACTACGAGAAGACTTGCCCGAACAAAAGGTGTACCTGGGCTCGAGGCTGAGCTCCGAGCTTAGGACAAAACTTATTCGGTTCCTTACAACTAACAAAGACTGCTTTACTTGGTCCCACCTTGATATAACAGGTATATCGTCGTAGATAACCACTCACAAGCTGAGCCTGGATTCGAAATTCCATCCAGTCAAACAATAAAAGAGGCCTCAATCCGAAATCAAATATGCGTTCATCAAGGATGGGGTAACTAACTTCTAAAGATAGGATCTATTCGGGAGGTTAAATACCCGGAGTGGTTAGCACACGTAGTGGTAGTCCCTAAAAAAGGGAATAAATTAAGAACGTGTGTAGATTATAAATACTTGAATAAAGCATGTCCAAAAGACTCTTTTCCCTTACCCAACATCGACCGCATGATCGATGTTACTGCCAGCCATGAGACCCTTAATTTTCTCGACGCAATACTCCGGCTACAACCAAATACGGATGGACTCGGGTGATCAGGAGAAAACTTCCCTCATCACTAAAGATGGCACATACTGTTACAATGTAATGCCATTTGGGTTAAAAAATACTGGAGCCACATACCAACGCTTAGTAAACCGCATATTCGAAAACAACTAGGAAAGACAATGGAGGTTTATATTGATGACACGTTAGTTAAATCCCTCCGAGCAGAGGACCACTTAAATCATTTGTAGGAAACATTCAGTGTGTTGAAGCAGTACAACATGAAGTTGAACCCGGAAAAGTTCGCATTCGGTGTGGGTTCAGGTAAATTCCTCTGACAATGACAAACGAGTCAATATATGGCCTGAACATCCGGTACATCAAATCAATAAACGTTGTCGGGGCGTTAGTTAGACCGAAGGACATCACTAGGAACTCATAATGGCCATATCTAGTCCGGAAGGCCGTATTCAGAACATCTGAATCTCGAATCCTCAACTGATGGTACCCCGATCTCAAGTCGATCTTAGAGAATACCTTAGCACCCTACAACTGATCAAATAAATCATCAATACGCGGCAACGGGTACTTGTTCTCAATGGTAACTTTGTTTAACTGGTGGTAATCATGCACATCCGCACCTGCACACCAGCCCGCTTCTGCGTTCCCTTTCTCGCATCTGCGCCTTCACAGATGCGACCCCTCTCCTCGCTTCTGCGACCACAGGGAAGCCCACTCGTTCTCGCTTTAACGGTCATTGGCTCGCTTCTGCGAGCTCGCACCTGCAGTTGGTCCTCCGCAGGTGCGATTGCACCAGAAACTTGATGCTTCAACTATTCATCCCAAGTCAAATGAGTTTCGTGCCTCGTCCGAATGGCATCCAGGACCCCCGTGGCCACGCCCAAACATACCAACAAGTTTGAAATCATAAAACGGACCCGCTCGCACCCTCGGAACGCGGAAAACAACATTAAAACTAAAAATCGAAACCCAAAACCAATTAGATCAACTTATGTACTTCAAATTCTTCCAACTTACTCCGAACGCGCCGATTCATACTTCAACTACTCGGAATGCCACCAAATTTTGTGTACAAGTCTTAAATCACCTTATGGAACTATTCCCGGGCTCAGAATCTCAAACGGACCTCGATAACACCAAAATCTACTCCAAACCAAATTTAAAGAACTTTAAAACTTTTAATGCACCAACTTTCAACTTTATGCGCTGAAACGCTCCCGGGTTATCCAAAACCCGATCCGAACACACGTCCAAGTCCAAAATTATCATACAAACCTATTGGGACCGTCAAATCCTGGTTCGGGGGTCGTTTACTAGAAATGTTGACCCAAGTCAAACTTAACCCTTTAAAGCTAATATTAAGGAACTAAGTGTTCCGATTTCAACCCGAACCTTCTAAATCCCGAACTAACAATCCCCGAAAGTCATTAAATAGTAAAAGTACATATGGGGAGTCTTATTTAGTAAAACGGGGATATAGAAAGTAAAATGACCGGTCGGGTCGTTACAATTATATATGATAGAAGATAGAAATATGTCATATTATTGTATCTCACCTAACATCTCTTTAGGGCACAAGTAATACAAATTTGGACTAACAATTTGCGTCTATACACACACACACACACACACACACACACACACACATATATATATATATATATATATATATATATATATATATATATATATATATATATATACATATTAAAATTAAGTATTGATATTATGTTATAGTTAGTTTAATGGTATTTCATAAAAAATAATATAAAATTTTAACTATTGAATATAAATCTTTTACCACATTATTTATTCAATAGATGCGCTCCAACGTCCCCAAATGTTTATTTATTTCTTCAAACCCTAATCTATTAAGTAATGCAATTTACATAAAACTTTAGTCATCAAGTCGGGTTGGTCTAGTGGAAGTTGTCCTTCGAATAAATTTTTTTAGATCTCCATCCAATCATACTAATTAATAATTTAGTTTTCTTAATAAGTTAATGTCACGACCCAAAATTTACTTGTCGTGATGGTGCCTATATCAATACTAGGCAAGTCGATAACCTCAATAAAACACTATATACCTTTAAGTTTGAAAACATAATACTTGAGTTCAATAAAAAAAATCCCACAATTACTGATATAAATACACTCCTAAAACCCGGTATCACTGAGTACATGAGCACTTAAATAATAACAAGGTCTGACTGATAAAAACACTGTCTGAAAATATAGAACAGCACAATAACTGAAAGAAAAGGGAGTCAGGGTCTGTGGATGCCAAGCAGCTACCTTTATAGTCTCCAACAGATGAAACTTTGAAATCTAGCAGCCGCCGTATCCGAAAGTACCTGGATCTGCGCACGAGGTGCAGGGTGTAGTATGAGTACAACCAACTCAATAAGTAACAAGACTAACCTTTGAGTTGCAAGTAGTGACGAGCTCAACAGGTACAATCTAGTGTAGAAATAACAGTACAGAAATGTAGGCATGCTTTAAAGTTCGATAGTTAAACTCAGTACAGGTTAAATAGATAAATTCTTCATGATATGAGGAATATGGCATCTCTATATGTACATTCCAAAATATATGATGTATGTGATATACCACAGTGAAAACCTCGTGTATTCACACTCTCAAAATACTCAGTCACTCAGTACTATATATGGCCAATCCAGTCCAGGGAACTCCATCCCAGAATATATGTATCAACTGACAATCAGTCACTCAGTATTGTACAAGGCCAATCTAGCCCAAGGAACTCCATGCCTGGGGAACTCCATCCCAATATAAATAGATAAGGCAACTCCATGCCTAGGGAACTCCATCCCTAATATAAATAGATGAGGCAACTCCATGACAAGGGAACTCCATCCCTAATATAGAGAAACTGCGCTCACTGTGGGGGGTGCAGACTCCGGAGAGGCTCCTTCAGCCTAAGCACTATAATAAGCTAGATCCAGGCATAAATAAATAAAACATGTTGCGGCATGCAGTCCGATCCCATAGATATCACTAAAAATCCCCAGTCTCTCGGGCTCTCAATGACATGAAAATCAACTCGACATGATGATATGATATATCAATGAATGACAACAGAGACTGAGATATGATATGCAAATGATGGATGTGACTGAGTGCACAATTACAATTTAAACAATTAATTCAATAGCAACACAATCCTTGTGGGTCCCAGAATATCGGCTCGTAGCCTAAACATGATTTTTAATATGAGTCTAAGCTCAATTTCTCTAACACGTGGAGGATATGTGGATAATGACATTTATTTAATTATACAACTCTACTGAATCAATTAAGTCACAATTTCTATGGTGCACGCCCACACGCCCGTCACCTAGTATGTGCGTCACCTCCAAACAATTGATATATCACAAAATTCAGGAATTCATACCCTCATAACTAAGTTTAGAAGTGTTACTTACCTCAAACCGTGTAATTCTTTATTCCAATATGCCTTTGCCTCGCGACTCGGCCTCTGAACGCCTCGAATCTACTCACAATTAATTCGATACAGTCAACACAACTTATAGGAATCAATTCCATACAAAAATACTAATGTTCCAACAAAATTCGAAATTCAACTTCAAAAATCGTCAGTGGGGCCCACATCTCGAAACCCGGCAAAAGTTACAAAATATGAACGCCCATTCAACCACGAGCCCGACCATACCAAATTTACTAAATTCCGACAATAACTCGACCTACAAATCCTCAAATCTTATTTTTAAATCCCTAGCCCAAATCCTCGAATTACACCTCAAAAACACGTAATATATTCGAAATAATCGATGATAATTCAATATTGTTGACTAAAAATGATCAATAGTGACTTATCTCACGTTTTCCCGTGAAATCCCTTTGAAAAATCATCCCAAACCGTGTTTGCAAGGTTCCAAAATGGCAAAAGCTCAGAACCCCTTCGAAATGTATACTGGCCAGGGGTTCCGCACCTGCGACTCACTTAGCCACTTTTGCGGTCTCGCAGGTGCGAGAAACCAACCGCTTCTGCGGTTTGTCAAAGCCTTAACTGCCTTCCCTTCTGCGTCCTTGAAGTCGCTACGAGACCCAGTTTGCTTCTGCGGACATGATGCTTCTGCGGTTCCCCGTCCGCATCTGCAGTCACGCAGGTGCGGAAATTCCCTCGTACCTGCGACCACTGCCTCACCAGCCCCTATTCGCTTCTACGATTGCATTGTCGCTTTTGCGGGATCGTGCACCTGCGACCTATTCCATCGCAGGTGCGATTGCACCAGAACTAGAAATTTTCCAGAATTTCTCTAAGTCCAAGTTTTGCTCTGTTAACCATCTGGAATCCACCCGAGGCCCCCCGGATCTCAACCAAATACACCAACAAGTCCTAAAACATCATACGAACTTAGTCAAAGCTTCAAATCATAACAAACAACGCTAAAAATATGAATCATACCCCCAATTGAAGCTTGAGGAAAACTAACAAATTCCAACTTCTACATTCGATGCCGAAACCTATCAAACCAAGTCCGATTGACCTCAAATTTTTCACACAACTCATAAATGACATAACGGACCTATAAAATTTTTTAGAACTGGATTCTAACCCCGATATCAAAAAGTCAACCCCCCGTCAAAGAAGCTATATTCTTTGATCGCAACTTTCGAACCTGCCGATCAAAATGGCCACCGGCTCCACATCATAAGTACAGAAATCCAATAGACTAGATGAAACACTGTATCTTCCAAAGCATAGATACATGAAACACTGGATGAACACCCGATAGACTAGGCGAAAATGCAAGTTCATAAGCCACCTCTCCAATCCTTTTAAGTATTTCAAAAGGCCTAATATACCGATGACTCAACTTGCCCTTCTTCCCGAACCTCATAACACCCTTCATAGGCGAAAATCGGAGTAGTACTTTCTCTCCTACCATGTAAGCAACATCGCGAACCTTACGATCGGCATAACTTTCTGTCTGGAATGCGCCGTGCGAAGTTGATCCTGAATCAAGTTAACCTTTTCCAAAGCATCCTGAACTAAATCAGTACCCAATAGCCTAGCCTCATCCGGCTCAAACCAACCCACCGGAGACCGAAACCGTCTCTCATATACAGCCGCATACAGAGCCATCTGAATGCTCGATTGGTAGTTGTTATTATAGGCAAACTCTGCAAGCGACAAAAACTGATCCCAAGAACCCCCAAAATCTATAGCACAAGCACGTAGCATATCTTCCAATATCTGAATAGTGCGCTCGGACTGTCCGTCTGTCTGAGGGTGAAATGATGTACTCAACTGTACCTATGTGACTAACCCATTGTACTACCCTCCGAAACTGTGATGTGAACTGCGTGTCCCGATCTGAAATGATAGACACTGGTACACCGTGAAGGCAAAATATCTCGAGGATATAAATCTCAGCCAACCGCTCTGAAAAGTAAGTAGTCCCAACTAGAATAAAATGCGCAGACTTGGTCAACCGATCCACAATTACCCAAACAGAATCAAACTTCCTTAAAGTCTGTGGAAGTCCAACTACGAAGTCCATGGTAATACGCTCCCATTTCTACTCCAGGATTTCAAGTCTCTGAAGCAATTTGCCCCGTCTCTGATGCTCGTACTTCACCTGTTGACAATTTAAACACCGAGCTACAAACCCCACTATATCTTTCTTTATTTTTCTCCACCAATAGTGTTGTCTCAAGTCCTGATACATCTTTGCGGCACCCGGATGAATGGAATACCGCAAACTGTGGGCTTCTTCAAGAATCAACTCACGCAGTCCATCTACATTTGGCACACAAATCCGACCATGCATCCTCAACATCCCATCATCTCCAATAGTAGTATCTTTGGCATCATCGTACTGAATTGTGTCCTTCAAGACAAGCAAATGGGAATCATCATACTGGCGCACTTTGATGCGGTCATATAAAGAAGACCGAGAAACCACACAAGCTAGAACCCAACTGGGCTCCGAAACATCTAATCTCACAAACTGGTTGGCCAAGGTCTAATCATCAACTGCAAGCGACCTTTCATCAATAGGAATGAATGCAAGGCTACCCATACTCACCGCCTTCCTACTCAACGCATCGGCCACCACATTGGCCTTCCCGGGATGATACCGAATAATAATATCATAATCCTTTAGCAGCTCCAACCATCTCCGCTGTCTCAAATTTAGATCCTTCTGTTTGAATGAAGACTCCGATGATCCGTGAATATTTCACAAGACACACCGTAGAGATAGTGACTCCAAATCTTTAATGCATGAACTATGGTTGCCAATTCTAAATCATGAACAAGGTAGTTCTTTTCATGTGGCTTCAACTGACGCGAAGCATAAGCAATCACTCTACCCTCCTGCATTAAGACACACCCAATACCGCTCTGAGAAGCATCACAATACACTGTATAAGAGCCTGAAGCTAAAGGCAAAACTAGAACTGGAGCTATGGTCAAAGCAGTCTTGAGCTTCTGAAAGCTCTCTTTACACTCATCCGGCCACCTGAATGGAGCACCCTTCTGGGTCTATTTGGTCAAGGACGATGCAGTAGACAAGAAGCCCTCCACAAAGCAACGATATCACTCGGCCAAGCCGAGAAAACTCCGAATCTCAGTAACTGAAGATGGCTTGGGCTAACTTTGAACTACCTCTATCTTCTTCGGATCCACCTTAATTCCCTCACTGGACACAATGTGTCCCAAGAATGCCACCGAACTAAGTTAGAACTCACACTTAGAGAATTTGGCATAATGTCTCTCCTCTCTCAACCTCTGCAATACAATACTCAAGTACTGTGCATGCTCTTCCTGGCTATGTGAGGATACCAGAATATCATCAATAAATATTATGACAAATGAATCAAGATATGGCTGGAATGCACTATTCAACAAGTGCATAAATGTTGCTGGGGCATTGGTTAACCCAAAATACATCATGAGAAATTCATTTTGACCATATATAGTCCTGAATGCCGTCTTTAGAATATTCGAATCCCAAATTTTTAACTGGTGATACCCAGATCTCAAAACAATTTTGGAGAACACCCTTGCTCCCTAAAGCTGGTCAAATAAATCATCAATACGTGGCAAAGGATACTTGTTCTTAATTGTAACTTTGTTCAACTGCTTGTAGTCGATACACATCTGCATAGTACCGTCTTTCTTTTTCACAAATAGAACTAGTGCACCCCAAGGCGACACACTAGGCCTAATAAACCCCTTATCAAGAAGTTCCTGAAATTGCTCTTCCAATTCTTTCAATTCAGCTGGTGCCATACGATATAGAGGAATAAAAATAGGCTGAGTGTCTAACTCCAAGTCAATACCGAAATCAATATCCCTTGGCATACCCGGCTGGTCCACAGGAAATACATCCGGAAAATCCCCCACCGGTACAGAATTAATAGTAGGAGTGTCTGCATCAACATCTCTCACAAAGGCTTAATATGATAAACACCCCTTCCCAACCATATGGTGGGCCTTCAAATAAGAAATTACCCTGCTGGGAACATAATCTAGAGAACCTCTCTACCCGACCTTCGGCAATCCCCGTATCACCAACTTCACGATTTTTTGCGTGACAGTCCAGAATGTCATAACATGGAGACAACCAATACATACCCAAGATGACATCAAATTCAACCATACTAAGCAATAAGAGATCCACTATAGTCTCCAGTCCCCCAATAGTTATCACACACGACCGATACACACGGTCCACAATAATAGTATCGCCCGCCGGCATAGATACACAAACAGGTGAAACTAAGGACTCACGGGGCATATCCAGATAACGAGCAAAATATGATGATACGTACAAATATGTGGAACCAGGGTCAAATAATATAGAAGCTTCCCTGTGGCATACTAAGACAATACCTGTGATCACTGCATCTGAAACAACAGCATCTGGCCTGGAAGGAATAGCATAAAATCGAGTCTGATCGGCCTCCCCCTCTTGGGCGACCCCTAGCTGACTAAGCCCCACCCCGAGCTAGCTGGGCGGGTAGTGAAGCAACTGGTGCTCAAGTCGTAGTCTGACTTCTCTGCTGAGCTGAATCTCCCGTAAGGCAGGGGTAGTATCTCCTTATGTGACCTAAATCTCCATACTCAAAACAAACCTTCTCAAACAAGGGCGGCAAGTACTGAGGTGGACCTCGAGAACCAGAATAACTACCAGAAGAACCTGGTATGGATGAAACCTGAACTGATTGTGCACGAGATGAACTGCCAGAGAAAATTGACTATGTCGAGCACTGTATGAACCATGGCTAGCTTATGCACCACGATGAGCTGGACGAGCCATCTGAGCGAAGGACGACCACTGACTGTCCTCCAGAAGGAATACCACTGGAATTACCCGGACCACGAGACCTTTTGGCCTCCTTCTCCTCACACTCCTGAGTACAGACCATCTCTAGCCGTCAAGCACTGTCAACCACCTCGTCGAATGTAGCACCTGCTATAATCCCCAGAGTCATAAAAAAAATGGAACTTATGGTTGAGACCATTAATGAACCTCCTGATCTTCTCCCTCCCAGTGGGAACCAACCAAACTGCATGACAAGCTAATTCTGAAAACCGCATCTCATACCTTGTCACGGACAAGTCCTCTTGATGTAAATACTCGAATTGTCTATGCAATTCCTCTCTGCGGATCTGTGGCACAAACTTCTCCAGAAATAATACGGAGAACTCATGCCATGATAGTGGCGCTGCACCCACTGGTCTGCTCCTCTCATAAGTCTCCCACCATCGGAAGGCTGCTCCGGTCAGCTGAAAAGTAGTAAATGAGACCCCACTGGTCTCCAGAATACCTGCTGTATGAAACATCCGCTGACATCTATCCAAGAAATCCTGAGCATCCTCTGACTCAGTTCCACTGAATGTTGGAGGATGGAGTCTCCCAAATCTCTCTAATCTCTTATGCTCCTCGTCATTTATAATAGGACCCACCTTGTAACGACCCGGCTAGTTGTCTTGAGAGTATTAGCCTCGAACCCCTATATAATACTTCATTTATATCATTTTGTGGTTATGGGACTTGCTGGGAGGATTTGTTTTTGGTTTCGGAGTGGAATGGGACACATAGTCCCTAAAATAAAATTTTAAATCGTAGGAATTGACCGTAGTTTAAAGTATATGCAGATGACCTCATAATGGAGTTTTGCCAATTCCAATTGCTCCATAGGGTGATTTTGGTCTTAGAGCTTGTTCAGATGTTGAATTGGAGGCCCGTAGGCCATTTTAGCATCAATTGGCGAAAGTTGGAAATTTGATGAATTTTGGAAAGTTTGACCGGGAGTGGACTTTTTGATATCGGGGTCGGATTCCGATTCTGGAAGTTAGAGTAGGTCTGTGATGTCAAGTATGACTGGTGTACAAAATTTGAGATCAATCGGACTTGATTTGATAGGTTTTGGCATCAGATGAAGAAGTTTGAAGTTTTAAAGTTCATTAGGCTTGAATCAATGCGCAATTTGTGTTTTTAGCATTATTTGATGTGATTTAAAGGCTCAAATAAGTACGTGTGATATTTTAGGACTTGTTGGTATATTTGGTTGACGTCCCGGGGGCCTCGGGTGGATTCCGGATGGCTAATGGATCGAAAAAGGGACTTGGTTCATGGCTGAAGCAGGACGCTACTAGTGTAACCGCACCTGCGGAGCTTTGATCGCAGGTGCGAGCCGTGTTGCACAGATGTGAAGGATTGGACTGGGGGCTGTGGAACACAGATGTGGAGGGTGTTCCATAGGTGCGGACTCGCACCTGCTTGGAGGGTCGCAGAAGTGGACGCTAGAGTTTGAGGCTGGTCCACAGAAACGGGTTTTGTTGCGCAGAAGCGGCATTACTACCACAGAAGCGGTTGGGCAGCTTATTGGCCTCCACAGATGCGAGGGCCGGACCACGAAAGCGGTGCCACAAAAGAGGCTAATGTGACCGCAGAAACGAAATGCTGGGCGGAACACTTAAATGCAAGGGTTCGCGATTTTTGCTCATTTTAAACATTTTTAGTTCGGGTTTGACGATTGTTTGAGAGCATTTTCGAGGGATTTCTTGAGGTAAGTGCCTTTTGCTTTTTTTTTTTTTTTTAATCAATAATCTTGCTTCCCCATTTATTTTTCCACCTAGTTAGTGTGTATTTAAGGTGGAATTTGGGAGTTTGAGGCTAGGAATTTGGAGAGTTTGATTTGAGGATTTGAGGGTCGAGTTGATGTCAAATTTTAGTAATTTTAGTATGAGCGAACTCGATATCGAATGGGTGTTCGTATTTTGTGACTTTTACCTGATTCTGAGATGTGGGCCCGGGTTGAATTTTTGGGTCGAATCTTCAATACTTTGCTAAAGTCATAGTTTCATTATTTAAATTAGTTTCTTGTAGTTATATTTATTGTATAAAATTATTTTAGCTAGATTCAAGCCGATCGGAGTTGAAAAATTAAGGAAAAAGCATACTACTTGACTGATTGAGCGAGATTTGAGGTAAGTGACTTGACTAACCCTGTGTGGGGGAAATTCCCTTAGGATTTGGTACTGTTATAATAAATTATGTTATGTGAATGCCGAGTGCACGAGGTGACTAGTGCCACGGGCTAAATGTGGAAGATGCTAGTTTCTTGCTGAGTTGTCTTCTTTTAAATTTCTTAACTGAGTTGCCTTAGCATATGTAGTGATCATGATTAGCCTAGTATCGCATGTCTACGTGCCTTAACTCCTACTTGCAATTTGTGCAACATGATTAGTTGAATTACCTGCTTTCCCTCGATTTGAATTAAATCTTTAACTGTAAGATTTCTTGCTGTAAATTTGTTGTTCCTTTAGTTATCTGTTGCATATTTACTTTGGGACTACGAGGCGGTTCCTCGGGAGAGCCCCTTGTACTACATATTTACTTTAAGAATATAAGGCCTTTACTCGAGAGCTTCCCGTTGTCTTGCATATTTACTTTGGGACTACGAGGCGGTACCTCAGGAGATCCCCTCCCCCCTTCCCCCTATTGAGCATTTACATTTGGGACTACGAGGCGGTACCTCAAGAGTGCCCCTATACTTTACCTCTAATTGCTGAGTTGTTATTTTCTGAAGTTTCTTGTTGTAAATTTTCAGTCATTTCAAATATTATTATATCTTCTGCCTTATTTTCCTATTATTTCCAGTAGAGCCTGACCTGACCTCGTCATTACTCTACCGAGGTTAGGCTTGGCACTTACTGGGTACCGTTGTGGCGTACTCATACTATACTCTGCACATCTTTTTGTGAAGATCCAGGTTCATCCCACCAGCCCCGGTATCAGTGAGCAGTGACTACGTGGAGACTTCAAGGTATATCTGTCAGCGTCTGCAGACCTCGAAGTCCCCCTCTATCCCTATCATGTTGTTTCCCTTATTCTCTCTAGACTTGATGTATAATGACACTTAACATTTTCTCTTAGAAGCTTGTGACTTATTTCTACTGGGTTTTGGGAGTTGTAATTATTTAAATCGCAGCTTTCTATTTATATATCATGTATTGAGATTGGAGTTTAGTTTTATATTCAGATTTTTCGTAAATTATTATGCTTACCTAGTCGTAGAGACTAAGTACACACCTGGGCCTGAGCAGCTACAACCGGCTGGACTGGTAGTGCCCCCGTATCTGAAGTCCCTGCATTACCTGATCTGGAGTACGGGCGACTGCTGGTGACTGAGCTGGCCTCGCTGGCTCAACTATATCTGGAACCTTCTCCTGAGCTGGAGCAACTGGTGGTTCTACCGGTGCTGCTCTAACTATTGTACGAGCTACACCTCGACCTTTACCACAGCATCGGCCTCTCGCGGCCCTAACTAGTGGCACTGGTGGATTACCGTCCAATCTGGTAGTACGTGTCCTCACAATCTGTGAGAGAATAGAATAACAGAAATTTTAGTTTTCTGAATCAACAAATTCTCATGAAAAAATACAAGAAATTGAAATTTTCTAAGGGTTCGGTAGCCTCTCGAAGATAAGTACATACATCACCATACCGATCCGCAAGACTCTACTAAACCTGCTCATGACTCGTGAGACCTACGTAACATAGGCTCTGACACCAACTTGTCACGACCCAAAATTCACTTGTCGTGATGGCGCCTATCTCAATACTAGGCAAGTCGATAACCTCAATAAAACACTATATATCTAAGTTTGAAAACATAATACTTGAGTTCACTTAAAAAAAATCCCACAATTACTGATATAAATACACTCCCAAAATCCGGTACCACTAAGTACATGAGCATCTAAATAATAACAAAGTCTGACTGATAAAAATACTGTCTGAAAATATAGAACAGTACAATAACTGAAAGGAAAGAGAGTCAAGGTTTGCGAACGCCAAGAAGCTACCTTGATAGTCTGCAACAGATGATACTCTGAAATCTAGCAGTCGCTGTATCCGGAAGTACCTGGATCTGCACACGAGGGTCGGGGTGCAGTATAAGTACAACCAACTCAATAAGTAACAAGACTAACCTTTGGGATAAAAGTAGTGACGAGCTCAACAGGTACAGTCTACTATAGAAATAACAGTATAGAAATATAGGCATTCTTTCAAGTTCGACAGTTAAACTCAGTACAGGTAAAATAGATAAATTCTGCATGATATGAGGAATATGACATCTCTATATCTACATGCCAAAATATATGTTGTATGTGATGTACCATAATGGAAACCACGTGTACTCACACTCTCAGAATACTCAATCACTCAGTATTGTATATGGCCAATCCAGCACAAGGAACTCCATCCCAGATATATATGTATCAACTAACAATCAGTTACTTAGTACTGTACAAGGCCAATCTAGCCCAGGGAACTCCATCCCAATATAAATAAATAAGGCAATTCCATGCCTAGGGAACTCCATCCGAATATAAATAAATAAGGCAACTCCATGTCTAGGGAACTCCATCCCTAACATAAATAGATAAGGCAACTCCATGCCTAGGGAACTCCATCCCTAATATAGAGAAATTGCGCTCACTGTGGGGGGTGCAGACTCCGGAGGAGCTCCTTCAGCCCAAGCGCTATAATAAGCCAGATCAAGGCATAAATAAATAAAATATGCTATGAAGTGAAGCCCGATCCCATAGATATCACAAAAAATCTCTAATCTCTCGGGCTCTCAATGACATAAAAATTGACCCAACATGATGATATGATGTATCAATCAATGACGACAGAGACTAAGATACGATATGCAAATGATGGATGTGATTGAGTACACAATTACAATTTAAACAATTAATTCAATAGCAACACAACCCTGTGGGTCCCAGAATATCAGCCCGTAGCTTAAACATGATTTTTAATATGAGTCTAGCTCAATTTCTCTAACACGTGGAGGATATGTGGATAATGACATTTATTTAACTATGCAACTCCATGGAATCAATTAAGTTACAATTTCTATGGCACGCCCGTTACCTAGCATGTGCGTCACCTCCAAACAATTGATATAAGACAAAATTCAATGATTCATACCCTCAGAACCAAGACTAGAAAAGTTACTTACTTCAAACCATGTAATTTTTTATTCCAATATGCCTTTGCCTCGCGACTCGGCCTCCGAACAATTAATTCGATACAATCAACTCAAATTATAAGAATCAATTCCATACGAACTAATTTTCCAACAAAATCGGAAATTCAACTCCAAAAATCGTCAGTGGGGCCCACGTCTTGGAACCCGACCAAAGTTATAAAATATGAACGCGCATTCAACCACGAGCCCAACCATACAAAATTTACCAAAAAATTCCAACAACAACTCGACCTTCAAATCCTTAAATCTTATTTTCAAATCCCTAGGCCCAAATCCTCGAATTACATCTCAAAAACACGTAATCTAGTGGGAATAATCGATGATAATTCAATATTATTGACTAACAATGATCATAAGTGACTTACCTCAAGTTTTCCCCTAATATCCCTTTGAAAAATCGCCCCAAACCGTGCTTGAAAGGTCTAAAAATGGCAAAAGCTCGGAACCCCTTCGAAATGTATACTGCCTAGGGGTTCCGCACTTGCGACTCACTTAGCCGCTTTTGCGGTCTCGCAGGTGCGAGAAACGAACCGGTTATGCGGTTTGTCGAGGCCTTCACTGCCTCCGCTTCTGCGTCATTGAAGCCCCTTCTGTGGGCTCGCTTCTGCGAGACCCAGTATGCTTCTGTAGACATGGCGCTTATGCGATTCCCCATTCGCATTTGCGGTCACGCAGGTGCAGAAATTCCTTCCACCTGCGACCACTGCCTCACCAGGCCCTATCCGCTTCTGCGATCACATTGTCACTTCTGCGGTCGCGCACCTGTGACCAATTCCATCGCAGGTGCGATTGCACCAGAATTGAAAATTTTCCAGAATTTCTCTAAGTCCAAGTTTTGATCTGTTAACCATCCGGAATCTACCCGAGGCCCCCGGGACCTCAACCAAATACACCAACAAGTCACCATATGGAGCTATTAGAATCATCAAAACTCTATTCCGGAGTCGTTTACACATAACAAAATTATCCGACAACTATTTCAACTTAAGCTATAAATCTTGGAACTAAGTGTTCCAATTCATTCTGAAACCTCCCCAACAAGTCACATAATTATTAACACAGGATTAGCAGTAAATGGGGAAACGGGACAGTAATACTCAAAACGACCGGCCAGATCATTGCTTTTTTTAATTTATTAAGATTCTAAAATAATATTTTATGTAGAAAAAGAAGTTAAGCTACTTTTTATAATAGAAGAGATTACCAGTTTAAGAACATGTACTATATAGAGAATACGTAGTATATGATATACAATTACATACCTAAATATTTATTCTTCAGAGAAGAAGGTTTAGTAAACACTTTTACTATGACTATAGATTATAAGTAGAATCAGTTTATCATTTTCCTGAAGAATAATAAAATAAAATTTGATTTATTATCAGGATTATAAAATAAATATTTGTGTAGAAAAATAAAGATAAGACTACTTTCTATACCAAAAGCGATTAAAAGTTTAGAAACATGTTCTGCTTTTCTTTCTTTCTTTTTGTCTTTTCTCGGGTTGAGTTTATTCTTAATTTTTTTTCCTTACATGGTGATCATGGAATTTGTTTTTTTGTGGTTCCTAAGTGCATAGAATTATTTGTTCATATAAACTCCGAACCTTTCCAAAAAAATTAATAAAAGAGAAACCCTATAACCTTAATTTAGACAAGGGAAGCAATTGTCTTATCTTAATAGATACTGGCATATGGCGTTAGAAAATTGAAGTTTTAAAGCAAAGCAATTGAGAAACGCAGAGTGTTATCAAAGTGAAGGCTCTGTACTCTGAGACTCTAAATCAAGATAAATAACTCCTCTAGTTCCCATGATTATTATCTCCATGTGAAATAGAATTCAAATTCAGAAGTTTTCATTCTATTGATATATTTATTTAGACATATACTACTAATATCACTTATAAATTTGATGGAAAACCCAAGTCCTTTAATTTGTTGTTTTTGCTCGGTGCAATTTATATCTTTGTGGTCTATAAGGAAGATTAACTTGGTACCCGAGTTAATCTAAGTATGGCCTTTCACCTCCAAACAGACAGGCAAGCCGAGAAAACAATCCAGAACCCGGAGAATATATTACGAGCATGTGTTCTCGACTTTAAAGGAAATTAGGATAATCATCTGCCTTTGATTGAGTTCGCATATAATAACAGTTATCAGGCAAGTATTGAGATGGCCCAATTCGAGGCCCTATACGGGAGGAGGTGTCGTTCGCCAATAGGGTGGTTTGAGATAGGTGAAACGAAGCTTATTGGACCAAATATAGTACAAGATGCCTTGAAAAAGGTGAAACTGATTCAAGAACGACTTAAAACAGCCCAAGGCCGACAAAAGTCATACATAGATATTAGACGCCACGATCTTGAGTTCAAAGAAGGTGATTATGTATTCTTAAAGGTGTCTCCAATGAAGGGCATTATGTGGTTTGGTAGAAAAGCAAAGCTTAGCCCAAGATATATAGGGCTTTATCCAATTCTTGAAAGGATTGGGCTAGTGGCATATCGTCTAGCTTTACCTCCAGAGTTATCTTCAGCGCATCCAGTTTTTCATGTGTCCATGTTGAAACAGTACTTTCATGATCCGAGTCATGTAATTGATAGGCAGGAGATAGAGTTTGATGACACTCTGTCATATGAGGAGGTCCCTGTAGCTATAATAGATAGGCAGGTTCGTAGACTTCGAACCAAAGATTTTGCTTCAGTAAAAGTAATGTGGAGCAACCATGTAGCTCAGGAAGCTACGTGGAAGCCATGAGGAAAAAATATCCCTATTTGTTGGAGATTTCAGGTACATATTCATTTTATGCTTTAAAATTTTTTAGTTGGTGAAGTTACGAGATAATTGTGCTTATAGTAATGTAAAGTGGCTTTGGTGGGGTATATTGGTGTACCTTGATGTTTTACTTTGTTGTATAGAATAACCGGAGGTGCAAAAATGTTATTGTTGGCTAGTTCGGACAGGCTGAAAACTTTGGATAGCTCCGGTTATAGAGGAAACTCTGCCGAATTTTTTTTTAAAATTTTTTTGGAGTTGGGGTTCGAAGGAGTAAGTAAGAGGTGAACAAGGCCTTAGATCTTTCTTTTAGACGAAAGAACATTTGCGACACGACATTTGAGGACGAATGTTTCCGAATGGGGAAGAATGTAAAGCCCCGTAAAAATGCAATAGTTATACTAATAATTAATTAATGCATATGCAAAAAAAAAAAAAAAAAAAAAGGAAGAAGAGAGAATTAATATTAAGTTTGGTAAAGGTGGGCTGAAAGCCCAAGGAAACCGTAAAGGACAAACCTTCTGCCTAATAAGGATTAGGAAATTTTTCTGTCAAAAGAAAAAAAAAATAGGGAACTTTTAAAGCAAAGCAATTGAGAAACGCAGAGTGCTATCAAAGTAAAGGCTCTATACTTTGACATTCTCTAAATCAAGGTAAATAATTCCTCTAGTTCCCATGATTATTATCTCTATGTGAAATAGACTTCAAATTCAGAAGTTTTCATTCCATTGATATATTTATTTAGACATATACTACTGATATCACTTATAAATTTGAGGGAAAACCCAAGTCCTTTAATTTGTTGTTCTTACTCAATACAATTTATATCTTTTTGGTCTATAAGGAAGAATGTGTATTTTCCTAATAAGGTTAAAGTTTGTATATTGGATTTGGAATCAAATTTCTACTTATATAAACAAGTCAAATTGGAGCACTTTACAGTTAAAAGCTAACAAGCTGGTTACTATTATGAACTACACCATTATTTCGTGGTATGATAAATAATCATTATATTTTCTATACATCTTCTTGGTGTTTAAGATAGATTTATAATCTTTTCAATTGATAAACAAATTACTTCATCTTTTGGGTCTAGGACTAGATAATTATAGGTTGGTGGCTCATAGATATTTATAAAACTAGTGTCCTTGACTTCATGTCTTTTTTTTTTTTTTGGTTAATTAAATAAGTTTGTAGAAACTATTTCTAGTTTGAAAAACTTCTTAGCTAGGAATTCACTTGAACTACCGAAGGGTGAATGTTTCGACATATAATTTAGTTTGAATCCATGCTGAAAAATTAATAGCTTATGAATTAACATAGTCAAGCTCATTATTGTAGACTTTGAGCTGTCGAATATTCGGGAAACTTGAAGAGACGAACTGGAGCAAAGCTTATTTTCCTAGTAGGGAATTCCACAATAACCCTTGTGCTTCATGTGTTCGATAAATCTAAGACATATCTTCTTATACTCCAACACTCAGTTTACTCTACCATTGTTCAATACTACTCTATATGTGACAGAATTACAGATTTTGGTATCAGAGCCTCCGGTTTTGGTAGTCCTTGAAAGTCATGAGCCGAGTCTAGTAAAGTCCCACTTATGAGTATGTTGTGCACCATACTTATATCGGGGAGGTTGCAGGGCATGTTATGAAAATTTCTTTTCTTTGATTCTTACATCGTGCATTAGAGCTAAATGTTTCAAAATTCTGACAATTCTTTAACTTTCGTTTCAAAACAAGATGGTTAGAACAAGATCAACTTCATCCTCTGCTGCTAACGATATGGGATACCAGCTGCTAATCATCAAGAAGCAGCACCAGAGGTGCAGACGACACCAGTGGCACCGATTGCAATTAGAGGACATGGTAGGGATAGAGGTAAAGGTAGAGGTCAGAATGCCAAGGGTAGAGGTGGAAATGCCAGAGGTAATCAGGCTCGTCGTAGGGCCGCTGGACAGGCACAGGCTCTACCTCAGCAGGTTGATAATGATAAAGTGGAAGTCACACCCCCTCCTAACCTACTATGGGCAAATCATCCACAGCAGCAAGATGATCAAATTAATAGAATTTTAAAATTTTTGGAATCCCTAGCCCCTCCGGCTGGTGGTCATGCACCTGTTCTTGCTCTCCATCAGGCACCTCATGATTCAGATGAAGAGGAAATAAACGATGAATTTCAGGCCCCACCTGGGCTACCACCACCAGCTGTCCCTGCAAATATTGCCCAGCCGGTACAGTTACCAACGGGAAAAATTAATCTATATGCCTTTATGAGATTAGAACCTCCTATTTATACTGGTACAGACAAGCCGAATGAGCCAATGTTATTTTCGGAAGAGATAGAGGAAATATTTATTTCTTTGGGTTGCCTCGAAACACAAGTCACAGAGTTAATTGGGTTTCGATTGAAGAGTGCAGCAGGGCAATGGTGGAGAGGTTACAAGAAGGCCAAAGATTCTACATTACCGCCACTTACTTGGCCACAGTTTAAAGAAGCTCTCAGGGCCAAGTTTTTGCCTAGCAGTCGAATGGATGAACTCCGGCTTCAGTTTTTAACATCTTAAATAGGGCACCATGTCAGTGATTGAATATGAGATGGAATTCACAAACTTGGCAGAGTATGCACCTAATTTGATACCGACAAAGAGAGAAAAAGTTAGAAGGTTCGTTGAAAGCTTGAATCCATATATGGCCAAAGATATGACTTCACATCAGGATGACAAAACTTACCTTTAGGTACTTAATAATTCTACGCGCAAGGAGGCTTTTGATAAAATCGCCAGGGAAGCTAGGGGGAATGGCAAGAAGGCTAGAACCACAGGTACTTATAGTGGACTTTCAGTTGGGGGAAGAACATGAATCATTCAGCTCAGAGTCAGTCAGTAGCTCACTCGTCTCCTTATCCAGCTCCATTCAAACAAGGTCAGCATAGTAAGGGTCAGGCTTATCTGGGGCACAGTTCAACTAGTCAAAGTCATACTTGGTTCTCCTCTCCTATTTTTTCCACATGCAACAAAAGAAATCTCAGGAAATGCCTTTTGGGTCAGAGAAGATGTTATCACTGCTATGAACTAGGTAACCTTATGAAAGATTGTCCACGACCCTGGCATGTTCCAGGGAAGGCTCCAACCACTCACGCAGCATCCGCGGGGTAACTCATTAGTAGCACCTCCTCCAGTACGGGCACCTAATACTCAGACTGAGCGTGGTGCAAATAGAGATGGATCTCGGGGAGGAGGCGGACCGGCCAAACTCTATGCAGTTCAAGATAGGCAGAATGTTGAGGCGTCTAACAAAGTTATTACAGGTATTCTCTCAGTTTGTGGTCGCCTTGCTTATGTAATAATTGATCCTGGTTCAACCTTCTCCTATGTGTCTCTTATTTCGGTGTCAATTTTGGAAAAGCACCAGAAAAGTTAGGGGTTCCCTTTGAGGTATCCATGCCTATGGGGGAATATGTTAAAGTTGAATATATATTCAGGGATTGCATCATCACAGTTCAGGGCCGAGAAACATTAGCCGATTTAAACTTGGTAAATATGGTTGCTTTGACATCATAGCTGGCATGGACTGGTTATCTTCTTGTCATGCTATAGTTGAATGCCATGCGAAGACAGTTAAATTCTCATTTATTGGGGAAGATCCGGTTATAATTAGAGCTGAAGTGGATACGACTATGGATACGTTTATTTCTTACCTTAAGGCTAGAAAGCTAGTGAGTAACGGGTGTTTGGCGTATCTAACACATGTGCGGGATATGAAAGCCGACTCCCCAATGCTTGAATCAATACATATTGTGAAAGAGTTTCCAGAAGTGTTCCCGGATGATCTCCCAGGGATACCACCAGATAGGGAGATTGAGTTTGGCATAGACACATTACCAGAAACTCAGCCAATTTCGCTTCTTCTTTACAGAATGGCTCCAGCTGAGCTAAATGAACTCAAGAAGCAGTTACAAGACCTTTTAGATAAGGGGTTTATTCGACCTAGTGTTTCACCCTGGGTGTTCCAGTGTTGTTCGTGAAGAAAAAAGATGGTTCCTTGCGGATGTAAGATTATCGCCAACTGAATAAGGTTACTATCAAAAATAAATATCCACTGCCCAGGATCGATGACTTATTTGATCAGCTAGAAGGTGCTAGGTATTTCTCAAAAATAGTCCTAAGATCGGGATACCATCAGTTAAAGATTAGAGAAACAGACATCCCGAAAATAGCTTTCAGGACTCGGTATGGTTACTATGAATTTTTGGCGATGTCCTTTGGGTTGACCAATGCCCCAGCGGCTTTTATGGACTTAATGAACAGAGTCTTCAAGCCTTTCATAGATACCTTTGTCATAGTATTTATCGATGATATTTTGGTATATTCCCGTAGCCGGGAAGAGCATGAGAATCATTTGAGAATAGTTCTTTAGATACTCAAGGAGCGTAAGCTTTATGTCAAATTCTCCAAATGTGAATTTTGGCTCGTTACAGTTACATTTTTGGGACACGTGGTCTCGGGTGAAGCCAATTGAGAAATGCAAAGTGCTATCAAAGTAAAGGCTCTATACTTCCACTTTTTCTAAATCAAGGTAAATAACTCCTCTAGTTCCCATGATTATTATCTCCATGTGAAGTAGAGTTCCAATTCATAAGTTTTCATTCCACTGATTTATTTATTTAGACATATACTACTGATATCACTTATAAATTTGAGGAAAAACCCAAGTCCTTTAATTTGTTATTTTTACTCAGTGCAATTTATATCTTTTTGGTCTATAAGAAAGAATGTGTATTTTCCTAGTAAGGTTAAAGTTTGTATATGGGATTTGGAATCCAATTTCTACTTACATAAACAAGTCAAATTGGAGCACTTTACAGTTAAAAGCTAACTAGCTAGTTACTATTATGAACTAAACCATTGTCTTGTGGTATGATAAATAATCATTATATTTCTTATACATTTTCTTGGTGTTTAAGATAGATTTATATTCTTTTCAATTGATAAACAAAATACTTCATCTTTTGGGTCTAGGACTAAATAATTATAGGTTGATGACTCATAGATATTTATAAAACTAGTGTTCTTGACTTCATGGCTTTTTTTTAATTATTTATTAAATAAGTCTGTAGAAACTACTTCTAGATTGAAAAACTTCTAAGCTAGGAATTCACTTGAACTACTAATGGGTGAATTTGGACATATAATTTAGTTCGAATCCGTGCTGAAAAATCAACAACTTATGAATTAACAGTCAAGCTCATTATTGTAGACTTTGAGTTGTCGAATATTCAGAAAATTTGAAGAGACAAACCGGAGCCAAAGCTTTAAAGGTGAGTTAAGGCTTATTTTTTTAGTATGGAATTCCACAATAATACTTGTGCTTCATGTGTACGATAAATTTAAGGCATATCTTTTTATACTCCAACACTCAGTTCACTCTACCCTTGTGCAATACTACTCTATACGTGACAGAATTACAGGCCTACGGGTATTACTTCTTCTTATGTGGCTTTAATTGTGATATTTACATTGAGTTTAATATTTTGTTTCAGCATTCATTCATGCATTAATGTGATCACATTCAGAAGGGAGAGCTAGCCGACCTTTCCTTGCGTGAGTGCCACCAGGATTAGGGTTAACTACCCCGTGATTATAGGGGCTATTGTTTGTTGGGGAGATAGGCCGACACTCCCCCGTACGTCTTGCCAGATCCTACGTATGCAGGACTACTATGTTTAACTTAAATTTTATTTTTGTTAGTGGTTATTTGCTACATGCTCATCTTACAATTTTAGTTTTAGTCTTATTAATTTTCAACACATTAAATTGCATACATGCTTTATGTGGATATCTTTTCTTCTTATTATGTTTATCCGAGAAGGTCTCCTCCGCTTTCTTAGGAGGTAGCCTATGAGACTTGCCGGGTATCATGTCATGATACTTAGCCTGTGAGGGCTTGTTTTCATTTTTCATGGATGCAGATAATAGTGATCACGTTCCCGGCACTACAGGATAAGACTAGCTTCCAACTCAATTTTTCCCCGCTCCTCTTCTCGGTTGGGACTCAAACTCAGTATTGATTTATATTATTTCACTATTTGGGCTATGCCCTGTGGGCATAGAATTTCATTATTCTTAGAAGCTCATAACTAAGTGTAGTGGCTATTACATAATTTTTATTCTCAGTTGGGTATTTTTTTGAGACTTATGACTTAACTCTCAGTTTGAATTTAGTCTTTTCTTATAATAAAAATATGTCATAGCATCATTTTGGGTCACTTCAGTTATCATGATTCATAGTACAACTTAGTTAAGAGTTCACTCGATCGGTTGCTTGGGTCGAGTGCCAATCACGTCCCACATTAGTTTTTGGGGCGTGACACCTAAATATTAGGAATTCTTACATAATTTAAATAAGGAAGTAAATTTAATAGAAAAAATTTTAGTTGGTTTAAAATTCCTAAATAGTAGAAAAATAATTAAATGACTATTTTGTCTAGTATGAAATTTATCTTTAAAGGATAAAAAAGGCGAACGGCATTTCGCTAAGGGCCTTCGTACTTTTAATATAGTATGTGTGTGTGTGTGTATATGTGTTGTGCATATAAACTCTTTAGAATCACTCAAATATATATGTTTGTGAGATACAAATAATGTGTGTGTGTACCACACATTATTTGTACCTCACAAACATATATATATTTGAGTGATTCTAAAGAGTTTATATGCATTGACATGGAATACACGTGCAATGCACGTGATCAGAAACTAATCTCTAGGAACGCATGTGTATCCATATGAATATGAAAATTTAAAAAATTTATATCAATATTATCAAAAAAATTATTTTTGAGTGACAAAAATTAAAGAAAGAAGTATAAGTTCTTGATATCTTATGGTGATTTGGATATATTTATTAACTTGTTTCAAAAAGTCAAAAAACCTTCAAGGTGTCAAAAAACTATATACTTCAACTAAAAACTAAAAAAATCATACCGAAAAAATATTTATCTAAACACAAAAGAAAAAAAAGTGTTTAGCCTCGTAAGCTCTCTGATTTTTATAGTAGACATCATTAAACTCTCGTCGGCACAAACGCCTCCTCTAACTTGTTGCAACACCAATAATTGTCCAGAGACACCACCATATCCAAGAACTTATTAGATATGTCATCCATATCGGCAAGCGATTTGTTAGGCTCATAAGCTAACCCAAAATTGTAAAGTTAGTTTGCTATATTACCACTGACGAAAATAATAGCAGGCTTTGTCTTCCTTATGATACAAGGAACGCCAGCCAGTAAATATTACTACTATATTTTAGTTTGTTTATAGAATAATATGTCTATCAAATATCAGCAATAGTATTTTTATCTCGAATGTTCTCAAAGCAAAGATTCTATGAATTTAATTGATAATACAAAGAGCACCAAATATTTTTAATATACCAGATACATTATGTAGTTATCCAATTAAGACTAATGTGCAAATCTACTAAAAGAGTTTCAACTGGATATTATATGAATTTAGTTGCGACTACAAAAATGTTTGGCAAGTTTCAAAATATATTTTATAAATTACATTGTATTTTATGTGTTCATGCAAAGTGTAGTAGAGAATGAAAGGCTCGATTTATTATGAGATATTTTTACTTTTTGGTATAAAAATGACATAAAAGTAGTATTTAAATGAAGGGCAATAATGTCACTTAGCTTTTAATGGAGATTTTGGTCTTTAACTTTGCATTTGTATATATATGTATATATATATATACATATATATGATGATTCTTGTTTTAAACTTTTACAAACTAAAATTATTTTCAAACATTCACCAAATACTTGGTAAGTCCTTTTCAAGCTAAAGGTACTTGTCAATGACAGAATACTTACAAATGGTAATGGTTTCTGCACTATATTCAGTACTAGAGCTAAAATTACCGAAGTAATTTAACCGCGATCTGAAAGCTGCATCGTAATGTACCAATAATTAGTCAAAAGATTCTTTTATCATGATCATTTTTTAATTTGGTTAGAACTAATCTTGATACTATTAGAGAAATGAAATATTAAGAAAATGCAAAAAGATAAAAAGAAAAAAGTCATGAAGATGAAATAGTCAATTAGATAAGAGAATAGTCCATCATTTTATTGTTCTTAGTAATTTGTCCAGAATCCTATTAGCCTGCTACTTCTAATAAGAACAGGAGAAGACCAAGGAGAAGCAGATTTTTTTTTTTTTTTTGCCTAATAGAAACTTGAAATGCAGAATATCCAAATGTTTTGTTGTAACAAAAAGATTGAATTTTTCTTTTTCTTCTATTCACGAGTATCCTAAACAATTCAAAAATAATATGTTGGATTGTTCAATTTTTTGCCTGTAAACATTACATTATTATGCTTTGCCCTTCTTCAAGATTGTTGAGCAATTGTATTAGGTGACAATATAACTCTTTTCTACCACCAACAGTTAATAGTAGGGTGGTAAGTACCCTTGCATCATTAATCAAAGGTCTCGAGTTCGAGTTCTGGAAATGGTGACTCGAGTTCTGGGAATGGAGTCACCTTTGATCGAGAGTGCTTTATCTCCCATATTTGATTAGAATTAGCCGGCTCCCAACGCTGATAGCGAAGTCAGGTAAACAGCTACAATCTGTCTATCTAATACACAAAGTACTCAAATAAGTAACTTTTGGAAGATTGGCAAAATTGGTAGTCACTCCTCACCTAGAATAGATAGGGGAATAAGATAAAGAAGTTCATAGTAGGCAACTGCTGCAGAAATATTGATAACAGTTTTGCGCAGATCAAATGTAGATAGGCCATTAGCCCTGTTGCATAGTCCAACAAACTGTAACCTGGCCCATAATTGCTCAAGTCTACTGTCTAAAGACCCATTTGATTCTGGCTCTTCGGGATTACACAAATAGTCGATCAAATTCAATGTTTATTTTTTCTAACCGGTATATATAGATTAATTAATTATATATAGTTATGCTATAGTTATATATATATTATACATCGGATGGCTATTTTTAGTTTAAGAGATTAGGTGGGCGGTTATTTAGTTAATTCTTCAAGATGAAAATCTTAACCGAAGATGCGGTGTTTGGATCAGAAAATAATTGTGGTGTTTACGAAAAAAAAGTTCGAGAATTATTTTGTCGAAAAACGAAATCATTTTTGGATTGTTACAGTTCTTTGGGAAATATTGGGAACATCTTGTTGCTTCAAAAGCATTACCGTTATTTATATTTATATCTAATTCTATATTTATATTTATATTTATACTATATTAAAAGTACGAAAACCTATCAAAATGTCATTCGCCTTTTTTACTTTTTAAAAATAATTTTTACATTAAACAAAATAGTCATTTTACTATTTTTCCTAATATATAGAATTTTAAAATGTAATTTAACTTTTTCTATTAAACATTTCCTTATAACTTGAACTATGTAAAATACCTAATATTTAGAAATTTAATTAACATAACCAAGAATTTTTATATCGTTAATAACTCTATTATGATATTCAAATCAGTCTAGAACTCTCGTACCTCTAATAAGTAAAAGTACTTCTTATAAATTCATATACTTTTTCTCTCTTCTCCGATCTCTCTTTGCTCCTCTTTTTATGTATCCTTTCCTTTCTAATAGCCTTTTTATGAGATGAGAGGTAAACTTTTAGGGTTGCCTCCCCCCCCCCCCCCCCCCCCCACAGACACAATTATATAGTTTCTTATTCAGTTGTTGGAATATCATTCAAGTCCATAAATAATTGATGGTGACATTGAATTTTACCTTGTGGAAGAGAATTAGATTCTCGCATTAGTAAAATTGGTTAGTAATTGATGATGCATTATTTTTACTCTACAGTAGAGATGCAATTTTATTTTTGCATTTTTGGATCAATTTGTAATGCAGTCATATATTGATCATAAATTTTTGGGATATTTTTGGTTATTTAACTAGAAATAGAATTTTTATTTCATATGTTAAAATTCTTTAATGGAGATGAATTATTTGTTCAACGATTAAAAGTTGATTTTCGCTTTTGTTTTAGAAGAAATTTAACCGTAGATCAAGTTAAAGAGTTTGAGAACCACTTTGCATTAGAGCATTAGGGTATGTTATGGCTTTATAAAATATAGGTTTTGAAGATTCATAGGGCCAAGAAAAGCTAGAACTCAAGAACTAGAAAGTTAGAGTAATTCACAATACCATAGCGCGATATAAAACTTTTTACTGTAACTCAAATCGGTAATATGTTTTGCTTTAGTTTTAATCGATAAATTGTTTTTTTATATTGATTAGTTATAGGAGGCTCAATAAGTTGGGAATAATTAAAATATCATATTTTGTATTTGAACAATTTATGAAATAGTAGCTGGTAAAAAATCACTTTAAATCTTGATCCTATATCCAGAAGGAATTCGGTGTCTGGCATAGTGTTTGAAGATTTGAATCAGGGTAAAAGTACGTTACTATTTTTTATTTGTCATAGGCATTTTTTGTAACGACCCGAATGGTTTTTAGAGCTCTAGCGTGTTGTTCAGCGATTTGAGGCCTTGAGTAACTTCACTTCAGGTATTTGACTTGTACATGTAATTGGAATTGAATTTCGGAAAGTTCGGAGTTGATTGAAAAGAAAATTCTAATTTCGGAAGCTTTAAGTTGGAAGAATTGATTAAGGTGTGACTTTTCAGTAAACGACCTCAGAATCGGGATTTGAAGGTTTTAATATGTTCGTATGATAATTTCGGACTTGAACGTATGTTCGGGTTGAGTATCAGGTGGTCCAGGAGTATCTCGGCACCTATTACGGAAGTTGGCATTTTGAAGGTTCAATAATTTTCTAAGTTTGGGTTGGAGTGAATTTTTATGTTATCGATGTCCGTTTGAGATTCTGAGCTTGGGAATAGTTCCGTATGGTGAGTTTGGTCTTAAGAAAAGTATCCGGATATTGATTTGGAGGTCTGTAGGTCGTTTCGGTGTCAATTGGCGAAAGTTGAAAATTTGGATATTTTTAGGAAGTTTGACCGGGAGTGAAATCTTTGATATCGGGGTCGGATTCTGATTTTGAAAGTGGGAATAGGTCCGTAATGTCAATTATGACTTGTGTGCGAAATTTGAGGTCAATCGGACTTGATTTGATAAGTTTCGGCATCGAATGTAGAAGTTTGAAGATCTAAAGTTAACTACGCTTGGATTGGGGTGCAATTCGTATTTTTAGCGTTGCTCGATGTGATTTGAGGCCTCGAGTAGGTTCGTGTCATGTGTTGGGACTGACTGGTATGATTGGGCGTGGTCCCGGGGGCCTTGGGTGAGTTTCGAGGTGGTTTCGGATCGATTCTCCTTGTTTTCTCACTGCTGTGTTGGTGTCTAGTTTCCTCCTTCGCGAACGCGAAGGGTCTCATGCGTCCGCGAAGAGGAATTTTGGGGCTACTAGGAATTGGCCATCGCGAATGCGATGAAGGAGACGCGAACGCGAGCCAAAACCTAGGAAGCCTACACGAACGTGAGCTGGAGGCCGCGAACGCGAAGAGGAAGGGAGAGCTAGGGGTTACCATGCGTTAAGTCTTCGCGAACGCAACTAGTGGCCCGTGAATGCGAAGGGTAGTGGTCACAAGGCTTCGTGAACAAGACGAATAGGTAGTGAACATGTAAAGTAATTTGGAGGCTGAGATTTTTGGCCTTCGCGAACGCGATGGCCTTTCCGCAAACGTGAAAAGGACCGGGCCTGGGCACACTGGTTTAGAACGGGATTTGGGTTTATTTCACCATTTTTCGCACGGCTTGGGCGATTTTTGGAGCTCTTCAAGGGGGTATTTTCATCATCTAATGCAAAGTAAGTGACTCCCACATTATCTATATTATTATAAAAGCATGAATAAAATATTAGTTTACAAAAATAACCCTTTAATATTAAGCATAATAACTCACAATAAAAGGACATAACCGAAATTCTAGACATTAGCTTTCTAATCCTATTAGTTTTAGGACATAATACTACACGTTAGGAATCCTACATAATTACCTTTTGGAATCCTATTAGTATAATTATTTTCGGGCATATATATATATAATACCACATGTTAGTATGTAAACCTCATACCTTTAGGAACGTGTTAGATTTCCTATTAGTATAATTGCTTTCAGGATATGAACATATTTTTAGCCATGTAATCCTATTACTTTTAGCATATATGTCTTAAAAATTCCAATCACTAATTTAAGTTGAGAACATATTATAGTGTCCAAATCCATTTAGAAATAGGAAAGCCAATATATTATTATAAAAGCATGAATACAATAATGATAAACCAAAATAGCCCCAAAACATTAAACAGGATAACTCATAGGGAAAGGAAATAATTGTAACAACTTATTTTTTTGGACTACAATAACTTTTATGTTAATATTTTTAATATTTAATATTTTAAAATTAATACAATCTTGTCTATTGAATTCTTATTAAGAATATGTAGGAAGGTCTAATAAAATTAATTTCATAAGAATCATCCACATTGGTAATACATTATGACTCTATAATATTCCATACCAAAAAAAAAAGTAATATTAAATGGACTGCATAAAGCATTTAAATTGGGACAAAAATTCCCACGATAATATATTATTATATTATATTTGAACTGCTTTCCTACTCATATAATTTTTTTTAATTAAATTTTCGTACAATATAGAAAAATATACCCAAGTATTAAAGAACAAATAAATTTTTTTTAAAGAATATAAATGCGTGAGAATGAAAAAGAAAAAGGTTGGTAAGGGTCAATACCACTAATGATTTTGCAAACATAAATATCTAAAAGTAGAATGTCATATCGAACTTTTTACTCTTTGAAAATAAAATTTATGGTCGATAAAATTATAATTACCGTTAATTATTCAATCATGAGATGAACTAATATTAAGAATCGGAATCAACAGAAAATCAATTATTTTTTATACCAAATAATCAAATCTTTCAATTAATTATTTAGCAAGAGTTTCAATTAAATTATTATTTAAATTCATCATATGAGTCAAATTATTTTTCAAGTTAAAAGAAATCTAATGGTACATAAATTTATTCCATAAAAAGAATGTTAGAGATTGAAAAAACTAGATCACAAAGTAAAAAAGATTAGTATAATATTAAGAAGGCCACACAAGTGTTTGAAGAAGCACAATCAAAGCTAAATCCTGAACAAGAATAAGCTTTCAAGACTATATTATAAAAAGTCAGACTCTGGTATAGCGGATTTATTCTTTGTAGATAACTCCGCCGGAATCGAAATAATATTCTTATGTCATGTAATGCTGCAAATGTCAAATCAAGAGGCAAGATATTGTTAGCAATAAGAACAATTGGTATACCAGCAACAATTTCATTATGAGATCGCACAACTCATTTTAGATTTAATATACCTTTTCAAATAACTGAATAACTACTATAAATATATCAAAACAGAGCAATAGTGCAAAATTTATAAGGAAAACAAAAGTGATAATATGGTATCGAAACAATCACCCAGAGTTTTAGAGATATATTGGATATCAATGAATTGTTTGGTGAAAAAGTTAATAGTTTGGAAGATGATTTCTGTCAAGTACGATCAGTAGTATCAAAATTGACAAAAACAGAAACGGTAAAAGCTAGCTTGCCAAAATTATACTTATAGACTCAAATGAAAAATATTGAAATGACAAGAAATATAAAAGTAAGAACAGATCCAACATTTGGTGACTTTTTGAATCGTGTTGTGTACGAAGAAGAGCATCCAATAAAAGATGATTTGGTTCTTTTAGAACACTTGGTTATCAATCCCAATGGTAGTAGTCGTATATTTAATAAGAAAAATATTTTCATCAATAGATTAAAACACAATTTGTGCAAATTACATGATAGAAATTAAAAAGCTATCTTAGCTAACAGAAATGAATATATCAATCAACTAAATAAAAGGTTGATTGCTAAATTTTATGGTAACAAAAAGTATTTTTCAGTTTTGACTCAACAGAAGATGATACCAACAATTACTACCATGAAGAATACTTAAATACTTTAATATCAAACGGGCCTTGGACCATACATGTTTGTTGTCAAGTTTATTATTTCTTACATATGTTGAGGTCACCATATATATAACAGACTAAGTTAAAATTGATCTTCCATTGTACATAGGTTGATATTGAAGAAAAATATGCTGTCACGCTACTGAAAACTTAGATCCACTTAATCGTTTATGTAATAGTACACATATGGTATATAGAAGTTTTGACAATAACGCCATATATGCAGAACTTATAATACTGGTTAATGTGCTTCTAAGTATGTGTTTATCTCCAAATTCAACTTTCGTCTTCTGAAAACTAAAGAATATCTTTTTAAATTTGTGTGAAAATAATTTTCAATATGTTTATGTTTTGTAGTTATAATAAGTAAAGCACAAGGACAAACATCCTAAAATATTGGACTATATTTATAATTATATATTTTCTTATACGAATAACTATATATTGCACTTTCAAGAGAGATATATTGACAACAAGAGCTCTGGTTATGGCAGAGCAACCAAAGCATTAGAAAGAAACATATGCAAAAAAATATCGTCTATAAAGAAGTGTATGGTAAGATACCACCACATTAGATACCTTTAAACTAAATACATAATTATCCACTTAACATGACTAAAATTGATCATTTGTGTAAGTTCTGATGATGTCCTTTCATTTTGAAGTTACTTATTATGCCAATATAATAATATTTTTTGGTATTTAGATGATTGTTGTATTATTATATATAAAGAATTTTTCATTAATAAAATTTTATTATTCCTTCATATAAATAAATATTTAAACCATCATTTGTCATTATTAACGTGCAACGCACGTTATACATACTAATGTTAGTGAAATACATGGATTATATGTGGATTTTAACATGAAAATTCATGAAAAATTAGTGAAAATTTGGGATTTTGGTAGAAAATCTGGAAATTGGTATTGTTGGATTTTGACAATGAATTTGGGCATGGAATAGAGAATAAATCATATATTTGAGTTCGTAGTGTTATGAGTAATGATTATCTCCGGAAATTTTCGGAATCCGGGCATGTGGGCCCAAGGGTGACTTTATCAATTTTCTGAGCGGAGTTGAAAATTGTTATAAATTGATTTATTATGAGTATTAGATATGTTCATGGAAAGTCACAATTATTAACTAGTTTTGGAGTGACGACCGCCGATTTGAGTTGTTAGAAAAGCTTTGGAGCTGATTATGGAACTTCGGAGCAAGGTTAAGTCTCTTTTCTAACCTTGTAAGAGGGAATTAACCCCATAGGTGAATACATTTAAGGTGTGCTTCTATTTTTAGGGGTTGTATACGCACGAGGTGACGAGAGTCCGTACATATGTGACGACCCGGCCAGTTGTCTCATGAGTTACCGCTCAGTTTTCTCCATTTCTACCTTATTATGCTTCGTTATCCGTGTTTTATGTAATCACGTTGAATAGTTTGCGTTCAGAGTAGATGTGCTAAGAAATGAGACACTTAGTCTCTTTCAGGAAGGTTTAAGTTATAAAAGTCAACCGGATGTTGACTTATGAGTTAGAGGGCTCGGATGCGAGTTTCGACGATTCGGTTAGTTTTGGGAGGTGATTTAAGACTTAGGAGCGTGATCGGAATTAGTTTTGAAAGTCCCGTGTAGAATTAGGCTTGAATTGGTGACGTTGGAATTTTGGCGATTTTCGGTTGATAGGCGAGATTTTGATCCGATAGTCAGAATGGAATTCCAACAGTTGCTATAGCTTCGATATGTGAATTAGGACTTGTGTGCAAAATTTCAAGTCATTCGGACGTGGTTTGGTTGGGTTTAGATCAAAAGAGAGATTTAGAGGATTTTGAAATCCTTAGGCTTGAATCCGACGCGAACTTGGCGTTGAGAGGTTGTTTTGAGCGTTCCGAAGGTTGGAACAAGTTCGAATAATGTTATGGGATATGTTGGCATGTTTTGGTTGAGGTTCCAGTGGCCTCGGGTGAGTTTTGGGTGGTTAAGCGGACTAATTTATCGTTGGAAATTTTTTTTTGCAGAAAAACTAGAGTTGAGAATGCGGTCACATTTCTCAAATGCGGACCGCATATCTCTCAAAGAGATCGCAAACCCAGCCAGATTTCTGGGCAAAGTTCATGTCAAAAATGCAGTAGGAAATGCGGTCGCATTTCTATCGCATTTCTAACATGCGGACCGTAGATCTTACATTGAAATCGCAGATCAAGACAGTGTTTTAGGTAAAAATTAACGACAAGAATGATGTAGAGAATGCGATCGCATTCTTGAAATGCGGACCGAAAACTATACCTCACACTGAATTTGCAATGAAGACTAGGGCACAATCTGCGATGGTTGCGTCCAAAATGCGGATCGCATATCTGTTATGCAACATATATATGCGATCGCATTTTAGGCCTGACAGGGGCGTTTTTGTCTCAATTTTTTACCCCTTTATAAATAGAAATCAGTGCCCATTTGCCATGCAAAAACCCACTGTCGTTACCCATGAAGAGGAACACCTCCAAACACCATAAAATCACAGCAAATCAATCTCAAAACTATATCCAAAGGAGATTTTCTTGGACAAATCCTTAAAAGACGGAGTTTTGGCCATCTTGAACGTAGTTGGAGCTATAGTGTTCGGATTAAAGAGAGTTTTGAGGCAATTCTTGAAAGATTTCCAAGGGAAACATCGGAGTAAGTGTTCCTAATTCAACCTTGGTCATATTACTCCAGTAAATCGCTATATTTAGCCCTTAATTGGTAATTTAATTTGGGAAAATTGTGAAAAACCCTTAAGTTTAGATTTTAAAAATTGGAGGTCGAACCGATGTCGGAATTCGATAAATTTTGTATGGTTGAACCCGTGGGGAGATAAGGAACCCGTTGAGGTGAAAATTACTGAATTTCGAGAAGTGGGCCCGGGACTCGGGTTTTGCTAATTTCTGGATTTCTTAGGAATTATTGATTGTTTTCGTGTTGTCTTTGTTACCCCAGCATATTGTGAAATATTAGTTCTAATTTTGGATAGATTCGACGCGCGTGGAGGCCAATTCAAAGGGCAAAGACGTCGCGGGCTAAGGATTTAGCCGGTTCGAGGTGAGTAGTGATTGTAAATGATGTTCGGAGGGTTTGAAACCCCTGATTACACATCTAGTGCTATATTGAGGTGAGGTACGCGCTCGATGATGAGCATGGGATCGTTTACTACTGGGGATTGTGACTTGCTCCGTCCCGATTGATGATTTTTACTATATATTGATTGAAACTTATTTGATATCATCATATTTTGGGATGATTGCCATATTTGGGCTTCGTGCCCGATTATTTGAACACTTCGGGGGTGTTTAGCACTGTTTCCTCACTGTTTGATTCATTACTTGAACCCAGTCATGTTGTTTTCTACTGTTTTACAACTCAGCCACTTTTCTCAGTTTTGAGATTTAAATGACATTTTTAAATGATGTAAAAGGGAACGAGTGGTACGCCTACCATAAGATATGATGTAAATGGGATCGGGTGGCACGCCGCCATGGGATATGATGTAAATGGGATCGGGTGGCACGCCGCCACGAGATATAATGGGATCGGGTGGTACGCCTACCACAAGATATGATGTAAATGGGATCAGGTCGCACGCCGCCACGAGATATAATGGGATCGGGTGGCACGCCGCCACGAGATATGATGCAGCGCTTGGGCCGTAAGGGGCCCCTCCCGGAGTCTGTACACCCCCAGTGAGCACAGGGTACCCATTATGATGTGAATTATAGCCCGAGGGACAGATATTGTGATGTGATGAGCCCGAGGGGCCAATGTGGTACCATGTGATATGCCCGAGGGGCTGATAATGTTTTATGATATTGCCCGAGGGGCGTGTTTTTAAAAGATATTGAGCCCGAGGGGTGTGTTTTTAAAAGATATTTAGCCCGAGGGGCGGTTTTAAATATTTTCTTTTACTTCACGTTAGTACTTGAAAGACTCACATGATTCACCTGTTGAAAAGAGTTTCTACTTGATTCTCACCGATTTACTGTTTTAATGATGTTTTATTGCTTCAATATGGATTGCCTTGTGCTTTGTGTGTGGTTTCTGCTTTCCGCCATTATTTATGATTATTACTCACTAAGTTAGAAGTAATCACTTTACTCCTTGCACCATGTGTGCAGATTCAGGCGTTATTGATTCCGCTCCGAGGCATTGACTACGACTGTCAAAGCGGTGATTCAGAGACTACGAGGTAGCTGTTGGTCCGCAGCCCCGTATCTCTTTTATCTTGTTGTTTCCACTTTCTTCAAACAATTCTGCTAGAGATATTGTAATATTAATCTTATTATTAGGATTTCATTAGTTGCCCATGACATTGTGACACCCCGGTTTGGGCTGTTGTCAGGATGGTTAGTTATGTTTCCGCAATTTACTGTTATTAAAATATGTAAGTACTGTCTTAACTGCTTAAATCGAGTTATAGTTCGAATTGGTTGGCCTTGTCTTCACGAGAGGCGCCATCACGCCCGGGTTTGGGATTTGGGTCGTGACAACATAACTACTAATTATGCTTATTTCCGCATAGTCTAGGACCAAAATCATGTTATACTTGCAGTGTTGCACCCTATTTGTTAATTTAATTGCTTAAATCATATTGGAAATTGATAAAGGAATTGTAAAAGATTAAATTCCATTTACTTGAGTTTTCGACGGGTCACTTGACCGTTAATAAGACTTGGTGTTTCTTTAAATATTAGCCCCTTAATAATCTTGAATCGGTTGTTTATAAAGTATTTTTCTTCTCATGGAGTGGGCCGAACGCCTCGGTAGTAGATAGATGCATCTATGGTTCGTGCCGTTCAACCCTCGGCAGTGCACAATTTATATATTTGTATGTTGGATCAGGCCATACGACCTCGGCATAATTCGTGCATAATAATTCTTGGAGTCCAATTATAATTGATATTGTTTCATTGGCTTGAGAGATTAATTTGTTAAATGATGGACATTAATTTGGGAGTTACTATTAGTGAAAGAATTATTTATTTATTTCTTGTTATTGAGTTTTCAACTGTAATTACATAATCCATGCTTAATTATAATTTCAGAATTTTATTATTAGCCCATAGTAAGTGTCGAAGTAGACCGCTCGTCACTTCTTCGAGGTTAGACTAGATACTTACTGGGTATATGTTGTTTTACGTACTCATGCTACACTTGCTGCACATTTTGTGCAGGTAGATATATGTCTAGTGGTCTTGTGGGCGTAAAGGAGCGGCTATTGTGGGGACTTAGGTATGCTGCATCCCATGTTACGAGTCCGCAGCACACAGAGTCTCCATCAGAGTCATTTACATCCCCCTGTCTAATTTGTATTCCAAACGGATTGTTATATTTTATCATGTTTCCAAGTTGATGCTCATGCACTTGTGACACTGAATTTTGGGGGTTCCTACTAGATGTTTAGTATGGTAGTTCATGTAATTATCATCGTTTCACCCTGTAAATTCTATTTCATACTATTTAATTATTGAAATTATGATTTCAAAAGGAATAAAAATGAGTAATTAAATGGATCAATCATCGTTGGCTTGCCTGACGGTGACGTTAGGCGCCATCATCACCAATAGTGGATCTTGTGTCGTGATATTTTTTGTGCTTGATTTTTTGTTGTCATTATATTTTATTATTTGGTGGTGTATATATATGTTTGATTAAAATATGGATAATCAAATTTATAAGGAATTTGCAACAATTGCAAAAGGGTAAAGTCTCCAATATGCGAGGAAAATTTGATTGAACCTAGGATGTCAAATTCAACGCATATTTTATTTTCAATGTGTTTATTATACATCTATTGTATTATATGCTCGAGCATGTTTACGTGTGTGTATAATAATAAAACATTAAAATGTTGATCGACTTTGTTAATCTTTAAAGGTATGTTTAATGTTGGTTAAAGTTGTAACTAGCACTAAAAACTCATATCACCATAGGATATATTAATAAAAAACATAGGATTTGTAAATCATTAAGAGTTCTTATCCTAAATAATAGGCTATCAAGTATTTCCAAACCAACTGCAATTAGTTGCAAAGTTGTCCACGTAAGACTTGCTTAGGTATTGCTATTGCTAACACGGGACAAACTTTCACGTTAATATTAAATTGTTCACCTTTACAGGTCCAGAAAATACTCAATATATTATGAATTCAACCATTGCGTTAATATGATAAATCAATATTATATCTTCTTTAACGTATATTGCTGTTTTACATAATTTCTTCTTCTTCTACATAAATTTTAATTGATTGATACGATGTACACGTGTTACGCACGTACTCTAAGGTTAGTAGAAAAAAAATTACATGCACTTTGGTGTCACTACTAAAAAACAACCAATTTTCAACGAAATATTCCAACCAAAAAAGTAGTCGAAAATTTCCGACGGAATCAATCGAAAATCGCATAAAAATATATTTTTTAATTTTTAATAATAATTATGACAGATATTTCGTCCATATCCGTCGCAAAATTTGACGAAAAATACCGCCAAGCTGTTAGCGACCAATTCGGTCGAAAACAATAAAAATAAATTAACAACTTGCGACCAATTCTATCGAAATCATTTATTAAAATTAGGTTTGCCTGTTCGACCTCGTTTCTGACCGATTCAGATGGACTATAATTTTAAACCCCCTCCCCCCATCCCTTTCTTTTTTCTTTCCCTCTTTTCTTCCTTCTCTCTTCTCTCTCTCACTCAAACCTCCCCTCTCCCTCCCCCCACCCAGCCTGTCCGCTGCCATCACTAGTGACGCCCCAGCCCGCTGCCATCACCGGCAATGCCGCCCTTCTACAGCTCCGTCCACGACCCTCCACTGCCAGGTAGGTTTCCCTCACCCTCATTTGCTATATTTTTTTAATTGCTACTAGTTGGTTTGTAACAATTGATTGGTCTTAGCTAAAGTAAATATATGACTATTGTTAGTAGCTAAATAAAAGTTATATGTTGATAATCTAGAGTTATATGTTATTTAGGGTTATATGTTAAAATTATATATTGGTAATTTAGAGTTATATGTTGCTAAATTAAAGTTATATGTTCAGGTTATATGTTGGTAAATTTACTACTAATTTGGGGATAACATTACCAAGTTGGGGATAATTTTAAATAATTTTGTTAACTAATTTGTAGAGTTGTTACATATATACCAATTAATCACATTTGATTATATTGGGGAGGATACTAATTTCAAGAGGAGAAAGTATGAAGAATCTATTAAAACACTTAGTGCTAGTTGACTACTTTTGACAATACGTATTACTCCTAACTTTTTTAATATCTTTTGACTTTTATGGAATTAAGCTTAATTGAAATATATTATCATTTTCATCCATTAAATTATTAAATTGTTGTTGTAGATTAGTCAATTTCTTTTTGCATAATTGTTATTGTAGGTCCCAAATATTTTAATTCCTTTTACTTTATATTAAACAATTATGCTCTTTAAATTAACTGCCTTTATTTTTATATGCTATTTGAATTCTTTAATTTTTTTTATGTTGAAATAGTTTAAATAATTGTTAATTATGACTATTTCTTTTGTTTGATAACAATGAAGCCCGTGGTAAACTTATGAAATGTGATGTAGCTAGTATGGTTTTAACAATAGTGAAGTAAATGATTGTAAAATAAAAGTTGATTAAATATAAGAAATTCATTGGTTTGAAATTGAATTAAGTTTAAGGTTTCCTTTTAGTTTACTAATGAATATGGATAAATGCAAAACCCCTTTTTAAATTACTAAATAAGATAGATAAATACCATATTGCACTAAAATATATATAAATATATATATATATATATATATATATATATATATATATATATATATATAT